>CAJHUC010000849.1:0-45252 GCA_905146915.1 Ostreobium quekettii | reverse complement strand
CAGTTTTTACGGCGTAAAAGCCAAGCCTGAACTGGACGCTTGGGGGAGGCCCTGGCGCCGGAGTCCATGCCTTTTCAGTGCGTGCTCAATAGTTTTGCGGAATGGAGGGTTGCTGCGGGAACGACGCGAACTTGGAGAGGGAAATTCATCTGCTACGTTCCGGAAGTCGGTCGGGAGGCGTTTCTGCAATCCGCAGCAGATCGGCCAAAAACTCTGGGATCGGTGGTGCCGGCTTGCATGCTCGCGGCCCTTTTGCTCGCTTCCCTATAAACGAATTCTTCAAAATGACGCACTTAGGCCCCAAGGCACATCCCCCCCGGGCTCCTTGGCTCACGGTCTGTGGGTCATGCGGGCCGTGGAGGAACACGTCGTGACAACTGGGCCTGCTGGGGGCCCTTGTGCGTCTGGCCAGATCAGATGAGATGTTTCTGATGACATCACACTTCCTCCGTCATACGTGATGCGACGTAACACATGCACGCTGTCACACCTGATGGCACACTTCGTGCACGGCTGCTGTGCTCTTCCGGTGGGGGGTGATCGAGAGCGTGCTGCTGGTCGACGAATCATCGACGGCGCCACAATCAATTGGGGCGGAGGCCTTTTGGCAGGGTATCGCAATGTACGATTCGTATGTTTGCCTTTTGGCTTTGGAAGGGTGACGAAGGGGAGAATGAGGCGGGGGGGAGCTCAGGGGGTGGAGGCGTGCGTTCTTTTTCGCTTGCTTGTATTTTTCCACTGCATTCCTTCCTAATTTTTGTGAATCTCTGTTGCCATAACATGATGGAGTTTTGTCATCATGCCATGTGTCGTGCGTGTATCACGGAACCCGTCACATCACAATCGATTGCAGCGTGACTGCGAATGCATACTGCATGTGTCGCATGTGAAACCGCGTGTAACTGGACTCTGCGGCGAGCCTGGAGCTGCTCGTGGGCTTTGCAGCCTGAATGCCCCGATTAATTAAACGATATGCCCAACTCATAAGTGAAGAAATAAGCACAACAGAAAATACCTTAAATAACCCCGCGTGTGGCATGTGGCCGCAAATCGTGCAGCTGAAAGACAGTTCGGCTGTTGGTAAGGCCAACGGACCACCCAAGCATTGGCTCGTATTGGTAGATCCGAGCAGGGCATGCCCTTGGTGTCGATCGGCATGGCATTTCCTTCCATCCCACTCCAGAGGCCGAGCCGCTGACCGTGCAGAGGGCCCGCGTCGCGCTCATCATGCAGAACTATTGGCAGCTATATTATTAAACGATTTAGCGACGTAATGGTGACAGTTGGACTACTTGGCGATTAAACATTTCGTGTCTGCGTTCTAATGTATAACTCCTCCGCCCCAAAGGCTACGACGGTGACGAACTGTGGGCATCAGAAAACGTGTGGAAACATCCCGTCATCGCGACCGCCCTAATTGTCTGCAGCGCTGATGCTGTGGCACTAGATGTCCCCGTTCCTGTTCCCAATGGAGCATTGGCCCCGCGATTGATTCTAGCACTCGGACATGGGCAATAGGTCTTGCCTTTGCACGTGCTGTCGACACGACGTTTAGTTTCGGGCGCATTGTAACGAACAACAACATGTCCCTGCGTATATGTGGCATGTCATGCCTGTGCCCGCATCTAGAGATGTACAGGCAGAAATTTATGTTCAAGAAGAGGAATTTAGGATGCACCAGAGGACAGCAATACATCGCCTCTGCCTGTACATCGCACGCAGACAAGGAAGGACGAGCAGGGATGGCCACCACATGTGCTTTCATGCTCAAAGTGATTGTATGCGTACAGCAGACTCCGTGCAGGCTAGCAGATGCCATACATGATGTACGTGCAGTGCATGCTGTACCGCAGAGTTCCACGCCGGCTAATGCTCACTGGAGGCATCCACTCAAGTGTAAACAACAATTTTGCTGTTTGACCCTTCCTCACGCCTCTCGCACAGCTGATTGGAATGATGCCAGTGTTTCCAGACTTGCGACACGCTTTTAGCGATTTGAAAATCGCTCCAGGAGACATGAAGATGCGGATGCCTGATGGGAGCCATCACAACACCACAACTGTTCCCTTGTTTCGGTTCATCAGGAAAAACAAAGACACAATCGATTTCGTTTGATTGCTGATCTGCCAGGGGCCCCACGGGAGCACCGAATTTCTCTTTTTCCATTTTTTCGAGATTGATCATTCTTTTGGAATCGAACACACTTGCGGGCTCTACATTGCCTCGCGCTCTCTTGCTAGGTATCACAAGGCCCGCATATCTAGTG
This sequence comes from Ostreobium quekettii, assembly GCA_905146915.1. Classification (NCBI taxonomy): domain Eukaryota; kingdom Viridiplantae; phylum Chlorophyta; class Ulvophyceae; order Bryopsidales; family Ostreobiaceae; genus Ostreobium; species Ostreobium quekettii. The sequence goes on along the minus strand of CAJHUC010000849.1, from coordinate 42,986 downwards.
ATAGGACCAGGGAGACTCCTAGACACAGAAACGTGATGCAACATTTTGGGGAAAGAAGAGAAAATGGCACAACCATAGCACAAATCGAGCTTGGTGTTGTTACACACGGTTAGTATACGAGTGCGCACTACGTCTGGCATATCATAGCATAGAAATTAGCAAAGATATCATCAAGCACGTACACTTTGGCCATTGGCAGCTCTACCCACCGGCAAAACACCCACATAACGCCCGGCCCCCCAATGGAGCCAACTATTGCAATAGCGCCCCGTTTTCCTTGGCATCAATTTCGCAGTACATTACGCAGTCCTGCTGTACAACGGAACCACGAAATCGTATGTTGCATACTCAAACGCGCCCAGAAGAGGTATTTGGTAGACCTGCAATGTTCGTTGGTCGTGCAGAGAGTCGGGGTACAGATAGAAACGTTGTATGAGGTGTTTTTGATCACCACCAGAACACCGGTGGTCCCACACAACCATTCCCGTCATACAATTTGCAGTAACAAGTCAAGTTTGTAGCAGGCTAAGAGAATCATTACGTGATTTGTGATATTGAGATATTCTGTCCAACATTGCCTGTGGTACGAATCGGAACCCAACACTGACATAATCAAAACTACAGTCGTATTTTTGCAAATAAACTGCAGAAGTGGAAGGAACTGAATGTATAGCTCCAGGCCAAGCCTCCAACACAGTGCTCCAATGCTGTGCCATTACGGCACAGGACACGCCAGTTTGATGGGTCATTTTGGCATTTGAACAGCTTATCACCGGCTCGAAGCGGTGACACACTTATGGGCTGCACCAACTCAGTGACCCTTTGCACCAAATTGGCGGCTGCTTGCACCAAATCCCTCCACAACTCACCTAACCTGACCCCTAAACCTAAACAAACATAAACCTAACCAAGCAATCACCGGTTTGGTGCAGGCAGTACCGTATTTACCCGGTATTAGTAGGCACGTATTGGACCCTCAAAATGGGCAGTGGATACTAATAGTGAGTCATGGATACTAACGAGGCTAAGACCCCCTCATCCAAGGATTGCAGAGAGAAAAATTTAAAATAGCCATTGAAATGCACAAAGGAGCGTTTGAAACAATGCAAGATGTGATGCATAGGTAGCGACATTACCCAATCAAAATTAATACCATTTCCTCGAAACGGGGGCTTCCACGTCAGGAAGGCCAGGAGCATAAAATTGCGTGAATGTTACGAAATTGAATTTTCGCCAACCAGGTCGCCTATTCTCGTGCAGGCCGACATCAAATGAGCCGTGCTGCGGCGCACGTGGGCTTAGCAATCCCCGGCTGTACTGCCGCCGGTCGCGACCGAACGCCAGCTGGGGGCGAGGGGGGGTTGGGGTGTGGCTCGAACCCCACATCAGGGCGTTGACCATCAGCGCGACGCCGTTGACCGCCAAACGCGTGCGCTGACTCGCGCTGACACGCGTTCACTCGCCGCTGGAGCCCGGGTGGGGCCCAAGGGATTCTGTGGAGCCTCGAGGCTGCGCTCCATGAAGATGGCGACGGCGCCGTCGCCATGCGCTGCCGCCGTCGCCCGCAAGGTGCAAGGGCACCGCATGCCTTTCGACGGCAACTTTGAACAAAGGCAATTTCATGCGAAGGATTTGTCAGTCATCGGGTCGGCGCGCGACGTGATCGCAAGGCCCTTGATCCCATGCGCCTGGCGAGGGCTCTGGCCCCAGGCATGCATTCGGAGGAGCAAAATGCTACCGGGTTGGATCGAGGAGGGATGGATGAAGATGGAGGTGGAGAATCTTCAGCGTTGGGCGGACGGGGTGCGGTGCGGCGACGCAGAACCTTGGACGGGGCGACCCCGCCCATTCGACCAGCACCCTTGGTCGTGCCCGCTCCGTGCGTTCAACGGCATTGGCGGCCTCGCGTCGGTGGCGGAAGCGGGAAAGGAACAGTCCCGTGGAGATCGCGAGGCGACGGTGCTCTTATCCCTCACCACCGGCGGCATCGGAATCCTGGGCTCCGCGGCATCGGTGCCCGTGAGTGTGTGTCCTTTCGCCGGAGCTGCGTCCGACATCCCGGGCCCCGCGAGGTCGCGCCTCAAAAGGCCCAGCTGTCGCCCTGCCCATCACCCTCCGACAAGTTGCGATGGCCCGGCACCGCCCGCCCCCGCTAAGGCAATCCGCGGATTCAAGCGCCCGGCACTGAGATCACGTGCCGCCATAGTGGCCAAACGGTCGTCCCAAATCCCGCACACTAATTCCGCTTGTACATCCCGGCCGCGGCCTCGATCGCTGCAGTACACTCCATAAACACGGCACCACCCTGTTGACACCCCCCACAGCGCAAACTCCCCAAGCCCAAAGCGCACCCCAGGACTGACCCAGCCGCCGCCGGCCGGGGCGCCGTGGGTCAGGTGTTCAACACCCCGTCAGCGCTGGCCCGCTGCCCGCCCCCCTTCCGATCCGGCCGGCGATACCGAAGCGAGGGCGAGGGGGTGCGCGAGGCGTCGCGCCGCTCACGGTGCGCCAACCCCAGATGCGTGACGCCGGCGCTTCTTGCGATCGGCGGCGAAAGAACGCTCCCTGCTGCCGGGCTCCTGTTGGCACGATGGCAACAGTCGGCAGCGTGGTTTCGAATAGAGGGGTCAATTTTATCGGACGGCCGAGATTGGACGGTCCTGGTAGTCTCGGTAGTTTGCTGTAGGGTAGTGGGGAAAAACGTTTGGCTTTAGTGTGGTGCGAAGCGCTCGCCTGCCGCCAGGCTTCTGTCGGCATCATGCCTCCAATCGGCCGCTCAGTTTCCCAAGAAGGGGCCGATTTTATAGGACATCTGAGATTGGACCCTCCCGTTGGTCTCGGCGTTGCGTGGGATGGGCATCGGGGCCAACCGCTGGCCTTGTGCCTGCGCACGAAGGCGTGAGGAGTTTTCCGCCGCCCATGTGAGGCTCTGTGGCGCCTGTGGCGCTTGGGGCGCGCTTGGCGTGGCGACCGTCGAGAGGGGCTGTGAGTGGCGTGATCGGTGGGCTCGTTTGCTTGGGGGCTTTCTGGGAGATCAAAGGGGGACTGAGCCGATGGCAGCCAGGCTCACACTGTTGGCGCCCGTTGATGCGGAGCCGAGGAGGAGACGGGTGACCGATTGGTAGTCACACAGCTCTCTGTACGTCTCCCACACGGACCATGCACGCGGAGATGGGTCAGGATTTGCCTCTTTTTAGGTTGGTTTTTAGGGTTGGGTTCGTGGTTTAGTATAGGTAGATTTAGGGTCTCTGCCTCCGTCTCGTCTCCGTATCACCGGCAGTCTGAGCCGTCGTAAGGAGCGGTGCGGGTGGGGGGTGGTAGGCTCCCAATGTTGCTTCGGGGGCCGCGAGGCGATTTCGAAGCAAGTGCCGAGGAATGAGGCGAATTCGAGTCGAAACAATTGGACGATGGGCGGGGTGTGGTGGGGAAATGTGGCTGAAAGAAGCGGTGGTGTTGGCGAGTCACCGGCGGAGCGATGGCCAAAGCCAAATGGGCATTGCCGCTCTGGGCACCCGCCTCCGTGGGAAGGGGGAGACCGGCGGTAGAGGCACACGACGTGCATTTCCGATCCCTCAGGATTCAGTCCCGGCCCACTTCAAGTCAGGTTGGGCGTCCGCAACTCGACAATATCTGAATGTGGCCGGCATGGTGCATTTCGAGTTGGCGTGGCAAGTGACGCCATTTCGGCCGTTCATGGCACGGGTCGATGCAAGCAGTCGCCAATTGCACTCCAAGTACATCTGTGTACACTCATATACTTCAAATATTGTTTTCTGTGGATTTCTGTGGGCATCATATATGTCACCGTTTGTTCGTTTTCTTTTCATGCTGCCTTGGCACACTGGTGAACAACGGCAACAACGGCCGACTTTAGATGGCGGGAATCAGTCCATGTTTGAAGGTTAAACTTCTCAGCAACCTTGAATGGCACACTTTGCACCACTGTTGCATTTGCTTAACCATTTAAGGCCTTTCATGCACGGGATTCAAAAATGCAAAATATCCAATTTTTCGTCTCGTTTGCTATGACCTGACTTGGCGTCACTGCCCCGCAGGCCGGGCGTGCCCCGGAACAGCGATGCGGTCCACGGCCGGATTGTGGTGGTGGTTGATGACACTTGCGGCATGCCGGGGAAGCCCGGAGGAGCACGTTGACTGGCATCAGGTTAGTTGCGATACCACTTGTGAGAAGTTCTGCTGGACGTTGCCTGCTAAATTGACGGTCATTTTTGCTCCACTGGTTCACACATCCCACAACGTATGCACTATATATGTTTCGGGCCATATTTGAGCTTACGTTTTTTACACTTTGAGCATTATTCTGCTTGAAATATATGCATTTAAAATTTAAGTACATCTCACATTTAAAACTTTCTAAATACTTTTGAATACTTCAGTATTTTCAGCATATTATTGGCAGGTTTCACTAGTAGAACGGGGTATTTTCAGGACCAGGTCCTGGCGTCCAGGACGGCGTCCGAGACGGGGTCCCGGACGCAGAGTCCCGGACGTATTTTGGCCATAACCGGAACGGTCCGGGGGGGTCCTAAAGGGTCCCGGACGGAGTTCGGCGGTACATGCCAACAATGACTGATGGCGTCCCGGACGGGGTCCTGCGAGCTCTGGACAGGGTCCTGCGAGCTCTGGACAGGGTCCTGCGAGCTCTGGACAGGGTCCTGCGAGCTCCGGACGGCGTCCGAAGGGATGACATCCAGGACGGGGTCCCGGACGCCGTCCTCATCAGCCAGGACGGCGTCCGGGACTGCCGTCCTGACACCCCCTGGTGTGAACATTCACCTGCACAGTTGGTGGCATGGTCCGCAATGCGTCAGGACGCCGTCCGGGACGCCGTCCTGGCTCAAGACCCCGTCCTAGGTGGCATGGTGGCATCAGGACCCCGTCCCAGACGCGGTCCTGGACGCCAGGACCTGGTCCTGAAAATACCCCGTTCTACTAGTATTTGTTGTTAGCTCTTGTTTGTTATTGGTGCCAGACAGCTTTGTGTGCATCGCTGCACTTTCCCTCTGGCTTGAACCTACTTGCCATGGCAGGTCAGATTGAGTGCCTGTGCAATTGCGGGCAATGCGAAGCGCGTTAAGCTGGCTGGAAGAAAGAAGAACAATCCCTCAGTGACCAAAACTGTTCCCAACAACACCTTCCCTGCAGAAAGCGCGGACTGACCCGCTCCTGGCGAAATGAACACGAGCTTTCCCATTTTTTCCGACCGGCAGTCAGAATAGTGGGAAGCATATGCGTTTCCACGTTTGCACGAGTGAAGCGCACGATTTTGGAAGACATTCGACCGTGTTGCCTCCCAGGCGCGTGCGGCATCGGGACTGATTCTTGGCCCTACGTGATGCCAGTTTCGCGAAGGGTGAAACGGCCAACAATTCACTGGAGAACGCACTGAATTGCACATTGTTTCCCGCTTGATCCCTGTCCCGCTTTCGAGCAGCTTAAAATGTGGGAATTGGACAGTTTTCCCAAATCCACACAGGTTAATGGCAGCACATGTGATGGGCTTCAGTCTTTGTAGATTTTCTTGTAGATATTCTTGTAGATATATGTCCTTCGCAGATATTCTTTGTAGGTTTCTTCGTCGATTGTGTATTGCAATCCATATGGATTGTACAAGCATGAGCTGAGTTGCCTTTGGCCCCCCGGTACCAGGATCCTGACGCATGCCACGGGGGCGGCCGGCCCGCCTCCCGCCACCTCCTCGCCCCCTCCGCCGGCGGCATCACGGCCCAGGAGGCGCAGGACATACTCCGCGGCTACAGCATCGACCCCGGGCCCATCCTGTACATGGGCAAGACGGCGGACTGCCCACTGGCCCAGTTGACCACCAACGAGACTTTGACTCTCGTCGACTTCTGCACCAAGGGCAAGAGCATGCGCAAGTGCCGGGGAAGGGAGAGCCGGAAACCGGGCGAGGCGCTGCCGCAGTTCCAGATGTCGTGCCGGAACCGGTCCTGCGTCGAGATCCTCCCGGTGTCCACCACGGCCTGCGTGTTCAAGGGCGTGCTGGACATACCCCTGGCGCAGACCGTCAATAAATCGTGCGAGTTTAAGGTTCCCCATCTGACCAACGACACGTCGAAGCTGTTCTCTCCAACGTTTTTGACCACGCCCGGCCTGGGCCCCACCTACGACTGCATCATCGGCTGGCCCGCCGACACGACGTTCCAGTTCAAGCTGGTGTGCGTGGATGGCTTCTTTCGGATCAACATGACGTACGCACTGGGGGGCGGGGAGCTGGCGCCCCAGGGGGCGGGATTTGACTGCATTCGCGATGTGCGGTGTGGGGGGAGGAAGGGCGACGGGGCGGGCCTCTGGTTCGAGTCGCAGTTTATCTGCTACCTTCCGAAGGGCAGCGCGGTGGCCTTGACGGGATCGGCGGCCACCACGGGGATCCATCGGACGCCTTTGCTCCTGGCCTGCTTACTGGCCCTCATGTTCTTGTAGCTCTTTGTTCTTGTGCTTTCGTCCCTATGTCCGATTTCGTTGCTGTTGCGCACGGCGCACTCAGGCTTTTCACGCATTTTTGCGCATTTATATGCAACTTTTATGCATATTTTGCCACGTATTATTACGCGTAAGAATGTAAAAACTATCTTTATGTGTAAAAATGTAAAACTATTTTTACGCGTGAATAAAGATCATTTGCAAAACATTTTCACATGTAAACGCTCGAGCATTTACGCCGTAAATGACAAGCCTGGGCGCACTAGGGCTTTGCCGATTGCGGCAGCAGCTCCATTCGTCGAGGAGGCGATGCGGAAGCTGGTCGCCTCAAGGCGATGATTCATATCCCGATGCTGCGCAGCTGCTGGCGTGTCGCTGTTTTGGTCTGAACCACGCCAAGCTGGCCTGTCTGTTGGCGCTGCAATCATGTTTTTTCAGCACCCTCGTTCTGCAAAATTTCAGGACTGCAGGTTCCTACGCACCTGCCAGCTAATTGGACCACGGGCACATGATCTAGCAGTAGTGTGAACTAGTACTGTGGCTTGAATCGCTGGGTACGCATCCGGACGAACTATGCGATTTTTCTGCAGGCTTCTCCACTGTGCTCCATTCCATCACGTACCTGCGCAGAACTTTCACACTTTTTTCGTGTCTATTCATGCTAGCAGATTCTGACGCACATTCTGTGCTCGAGTTGGTGCTGTGAAGGCACCGTCGAATGTCGCCCACCGTGCAGGGTCGCCCGTCTTCACTCGAAAACCACATAGAAAAGAAAGCGCAAAGGAATATTCCCACTGTGGCGCGTAACACGCCGTGTAACGCTTTCTCCAGATCGCTTCCTCGCCCGCAGAATGCTGACCTTTGTCAGCCCCCAGACACTGTGCAAATGCGCAGGACGGAAAGGAAAGCTTTGGAGAATGAAAGGGCGAGAAAAAGAAGCGGTTTTTCGTCGCTTTTCTTTTCCTTATTCATGCGCTGTTTGGTTTTCTCAATTCAAGAACGATCAAGGATCCAAGCTCAGCAGGCATCAACCACGATGCCGTTGGACGATTGGAATGTTGCAGCAAATAGTGGTGTTCCGCATTCGCTGTGGGCGCCGTGGCCAGGCGGGATGTGCGTTTGGCGCCGCTCCTTGCCACGTGCATGTGAGGACAGGCGTCACTGGATGTCTGCAAGATCACTACAGAACATCAGTGTTTAGGTCGACACCATGTAAAAGGCACCATTTGGGGAGAGTCGCCGTTTCCTGCAGCCTCGCTAAGCTGAGGTCACGAGGGCGCCAAGTTGCTATGACGAAGCTTGGAGCTCGAAAGAAGCACGGCAATAATGCAATTCGGTGCATGGTCAAGATGACTACCGCTGCTCATGGATTCTGCGAATTGGCATCAATCGAAGGGAGGATTAAATCGTGGATATGGCCAGAATGCAAATTTGCTTTTTGGTAAATGTAAATTTAAGCGGAACCAAGTATCTGTGAATGCTGTCCTGCAGTTGCACTGGCGCTGTGATTTTTCTGTGTCTTACCAGACCGCATAGTGATTGCCACCGTCAGCCATCCTGGATATCGAATAGACATGGTGGTCTTCACATCGTGGATATCACATAGGGTATGGGCACTAATTCTGAATAAATGTGTCTGGGACATAGTCATTTCTAGGATGTGTCTATCCAGGATGTGCAACTTCCTCCACCATTCCACCGGGGCAGTTTCTACAATGCTGGAATTCCAAGCTCGACAGCGAGAGAGGTGCTATCGCCGTCATTTTGGGACGTCAGTCAGCGGTCGACGTAACACGAATGGACGTGCAGCCCGTGCGGTCACATCATGAGGGTCGCTGTCACTTCAGCGTGGGTTTGTGCGTAAAAAGCCCTGGACTGCATACACGCCCATCATCACGAGATGCAACGTCACCGAATAGCCTTGCTGTGGGCACTTTAAAGGGCGACAGCATGGCTCTGTGCTGTCAGGCCAGCTAATTCAGCCATTGAAGGCAACATTATAAGGAAACGTTCAGCCTGCAACGCCATCACGCGAGGTGATCGTTTTGTGGCGGTGGTCGCATCCCCCACGTCGACCCGCCATCGCACGTTTCGCCACCCCCAGGTGCGCAACACGCATCGGGTGACAGCCGTTCAACACACGCTGCGCACCCGGAGGTATTGAGCCTGAGACGGCGATTGGGAGCAACTCTCGATCCCATGCAGCGCAGGCGAATCAAGAATCAACTCGTGTGGCCTCGTCCCTGGAAGGAAGCCGCTTGCGATTGGGAGGCGCCTGAGACATTGGCAGAGAGACGCCTTGTCACACAACACCGGAGGCGAACCGTATCACATAGAATCGCATCGCATCGAAACTGTGGCGAGTTCCCGAAGGGGGCTGCAAAATCTCCAGGTGCCACGCTGACGTCCTGGGAAGGCCGCAGCTGGGGGCGTTGGTCACGACTTCGTTCCCGGCCGTGCGGGCGCTACAGGGCGGCGAACAGAAGGGCCAGCGCGGGGGCCCCAAGGAACAGGGCTTGTCTGGCCCCCCGGCCGGCCGCCCAATTCGTCAACGCCACCCTGCTGCCTTTCGGAAGGTAGCAAATGAACTCCCCGTCGAACTGCAGGCCACCGTCCTCGCCCTCACCCCCGCAGCGCGTGTCCCTGATGCAATGGTACTCGGCCTTGCCCGGCACGAGCGGACCGGACCCAAGAAAAGTTGATACTTCCAGGCTGAAGAAGCCCTCCACGCAGACGTACTTGATCAGCACCGTGCTGTTTGTGGGCCACGCGAAGAGGCAGTCGAAGATCGACCGCTCCCCATCCGGCGTCAAGAAGAAAGGCATGTGCAGATTGAGGGCGTCGTCCGTCTCCGGCACGCTCAGCTCGCACGACCTGTTGACGGTCTCCTCCAGGGGGATGCCTAGCCTGCCATTCAGGTTGCACGCCGTGGCCGAGAAAGACAGCGAATCCACGCAAGTCTCGTTCTGGCAGGTCATGTGGAACAGCGGCCTGCCTTCCCTGCCCCTGCAGGCTCTCATCCTGGCGGTGGAAGCGCAGTACACGGTGAGTGTGGCCGTGTCGTTCTCCGGCAGGTCCCGCAGCGGGCAGTCCGCGGTTTTGCCCATGTAGAGTATGGGGCCGTGCTCTATGCCAAAGCCCCGCAGCGTTTCTTCCGCCTCTTGGACCGTGAAGCGTCCGGCGGAAGGGGCGAGGAGGTGGCGCGAGGGGACAGCCACATGCTCGCGCCCAGTCTGCACCTCCTGAAACATGGATCAGGCCAGAGTGTCGATGTGAAGGCATGTGTTGAGTTCCTGTTCGGTGCACATTCCGTTCTTGTGCTTGGTGCACTTACGCATGCTGCACTTTGCTTGGGGAGTGAATGGATGCCAGGGAGATTCAAAAATGTGCATCGTGAGAACCGGAAAAAGGGTGGGACAATGGCGATGGCCTGACCCAATGCTCATGGACACAACCGATCGGAGGCCGGGGAATATGCTACATCGCAATAAAAGCATCTCTGCTGGTGTTTGCTATTGTACCGGCTGTGCTAAGCAGAATGATTATCGCCGCCTTGCCAACATTGCAAGGCGGGATTCGCCTAACAGCACCAGTGCTGCTGCCTCCCTGCTGTGCGTCCGCAACAGTGAGTGCCATTGCCAAGGCCATTTTAGAACATGACCACAATCATGGCAGACTGTTTCAGCACGAACAGCACCCAGTGCTATTCTGGGGTGCTATTTGGCCTGCAGAAATGCTATTCAGGTTCTGAATAGCACCGCCCAGGGTCAACTAGCAATGGGGTGCTGTTGCCCCCCACCTGTTTATGATGATCTTGGACCTGCGGCTCCATTCATATGGCCACATAGCACTGCTGGGACAGTAGCACCCACCATTAGAGATGTGCTCACAGTCAAAACTTGTGATACAGCTGAGGCAGCAGCTTGGTGGCTGTTCTTTTCAATTCTCTGGTGTCCTAATGACATCGCTGTGTGTGATTTAAGAGCACTAACTGTATGTGAACAGAATTGCACTCTGGGTAACTTGCTTGTTCATTGATTGATTGATTTGTACACAGAAGAAATGAAGAATAATCGAGGGCCTTGAGTGATTTATCCATGGAAGCTGTACAGTATAGTACATCAATGCAGAAATTCCGTCCCAACAAATCACTGAAATGCCATAGCGTGGACATAAGAGAATTCAACCAAGGAGCCTCTTGCAGAGTGAATGCAACGCAGTTTGGGTACAGAGACATCGCTAAAGCCCGTGGCATTGCACAGAGTGCGGGACGTTACAGAGGGAGAATCACACAGGCTTCTGCAGTGAATGCACAAGCTCTTGTAATTTATGTAGGCTATGTGTATTTGGTGTAACTTTACTCTCTTCACTTTATTACTCTTGTTCACCCTAGATATTGCCAGACCTATGGATAGAACTAGACATTACACAGCCCTCCTATTTTGTCATGTGTTGCAAGAAAATTTCATTCTGATCGTCGATCCACTCAAATTACGAACCTTCATGTATTCCCCAGGAGTCTGAGTATCTGGCAAACTTTGGACGAAATGGCAGAATTTGGACGAAACGCCCTCCACGGTCTTGAAAATCAAGCTTGCCTTAGACATTCTCTAATAAAATTGCACTACAGGGCAACTGACTTCGCTGCAATAGAGCAGTGTTTTCTACCAAACCACGAGGCTGACAAACTCCCTTCGCACTGGGCTGTGAACTCAGGCGAATTGGGGATATGGAACTGCTTTGGGCAGGGTCTGTGGGCAGGAGATATGCTGAGAAGGATAAAGGAATGAAACTTTCATAGTCTGGGACTATGAAATGCAGCATTCTGGGCAGTGAGCGATCCAGAAAGTGTAACTGCAAATTGGTCGACTGGGTAGTTTGAACAACAACAATACGAGGCAATGTGCCTGATTTGCAGACCACATCAGCGCATATAAATAAGCAAGGAACTCAGTTCTTTCTGTGCATGTGCTTATGCGATTCGGCATCTCCTAGACCCCGTAAATGCACCACAATACACAGCGCATGCAGGTACTTCCACAGGAGTGTTGCACAGCATGAGTGGCTTTGGGACATTTTGCCTTTTGCATTTGTGTGAAGGGCGCACCCACGGCTGGATTGCGACGCACCTCGTGCCAGTCAGCTTGGGCTACAGGGCCTTGCCAGCTTCCTGTGAGAAGTACCAGCCACCACAACATTGCAGCAGCAGCCGGCATGGCCGCACTGTGACGCCCCAGGCCTGCAAGACAACTGCTCCCAAGTCAGGCCAGCACCATTTGGACTGCCCATCGCACAAAGCTCGCGGCACACATGCCAGCAAAGATTACAGCCTACTTCGAGCATTTTCTAGCTGTGTCCGATCGCAAGAACATGGGACATCAACATGTGGTTTGTCAAACCGTTAAACTGTGCTGAAACGGGACTGTATCGTGTTCCCTTAAGCCGTGTCTGCAGTGTCGGCTTTCACCAATGGCAGGGGAGCTGAGTGTGGCAAACAACTACTGGGTGAACTGGCCACTGCCTGTGACTAACTGTCAGGCGACGTTTTTTTTCTCCAGTGGAATAGCAGCACATGCAGCAATGCCTGTGTCTTGCACATTGTTTGTGCGGGTGCGACTGGCAGTGCCAAGTGTCACGCGCTGGGCCTCCGGTCGAAAACAAACTGGGAGTCTAGTTTAGTTCAGTTAAGAGTTCATTTTAGTTTAGCATACTTTAGTTAAGTACAGAGAATTTAGGCTGGACGTTGCACTTTAGTTTAAAGTTAGCGCTTAAAAGTTAGATTTAGTTTAGAGCTTAGTTCTGTTTAGAAAGTCAGCGTTGTGTCCAGCTTTTGTTGGTGGTTCGGCCGATGCGGGCGCCAGGTCATACTCCATTGTCTGGCATCGCTCGCGTCGCTCCGTGAGAATCGCATGAAGGGCTACTTCTCCGCCTTTTTCTTTTCGCTGCCCCTCAGTTCCACCCTAGTCGTATCTCGTGAGCGGGCGCCCATCGGGCAAGCCCGCACAGCCAGTGAGCCCATCATCACACCGCAAGCAAGTGCAAATCAGACAGGCTGCTGGTCACCAATCCCAGCACAGACATCCCATCGCACTTGTGTGACGGCTCATTCAAGCCATGTTGAAAATCACGGCAACGGGGCGATCTTGGGTTCCCCAAAATTTTTTAATACGGTTTAATACTTTGCAATCTCATCGCGCGATGGTCTGGGACCTCGCCCGCTGCCTTGGTCCCGCCCCAAGTTCGCAGGAACTTTGCAGCAGGCCCTTGCGCTGGTGCGCTTTCCCCACCACAGAGTCGCGCCGGGCTGCAGGGGTGGCGCTGCACAGCCCCCGATAAGGTCACGATATTCTGGCCCGAATGTCACTGGCCCAAATTGTCGCCAACATCAAGAATTCACACATATCGAGGCGAAGAGGCAGCCTGCAGCTCCCAATTTCGCTCGAGCAAAGCAGTGCCCATGACTTGTTTCAAGAGAAACCAAGGCATTGCCACAGTCCAACCACTGAGTTGTTGCGCATCAGAATGTGCGTACGCACAAATTCGGTGTCATCAACCCTCTTGACCCATTGTTGGCAAGCTGCCACCATCATCACATTCATTCATTCGTTCATTCATTCATTCATTTTGCGTAACAAGGCAGTGAGGTAACCAAATTGGTTGGCCAAACTGTTGGTCAAATTGTCAAAGTTGGCCAAATCGTCGCTGACCCCCCGCCGATCCCTAATCGATCCAACAAACGTCCCCATCCGCCCCCGTAATGGCGAATGCCCAATCGCAGCGCTCGGCGCCCCACCAGAGAGGGCGAATCGGCATACGACACTTTCGGCCCCCACACCCCCACGCCGGCAACCCCACCCCACCCACCCCCCCTCCAGCACGGATCAGCAGGCCACCAACAAGGCCAAAAGACGCTTTCTCAGAACGCCGAGAGCGGCGCGAGAAAGCGAGCGAGCGGCCCCATTTCGAGCGCAACATTCCCGCCGTCCGAGAAGGGGCCCCCAAGTTGCCCGTGGCGTCAGCCCCAAAATCTCGATCTAACCCGGCGGCACATTCCCGACCCCCCCGCCCTCCGGGGCAGGGGTTTGGATAGGATGATCCCAGGGCCAGGGCATGGCAAGCGGGAATCGCAATCGCCGCGCCTCGCGGAGGATTTGCAGCGCGGGGTGCGTGGCGCTGTGCTCACCGGCAGGGGTGCCTCTGAACGCGCCGGGTGGCGACTGCGGGGCCGATCAGCGGGGCGACGAGGTTTGTTCGGGTGCTGGCCACCTGGGCAAGGGCGTTTCCGGGCGCGGGGGGTGGTTTTGTCCAGCGGTCTGGGGCGGCGGGGCGGAGGGTTTGGCGTTGATGGTGGGGGGCGGGGTGGGGGCTGGGGGCTGGGGGGTGGGGGGAGGGGGGAGGGTGGCGAGGATCGACGACCCGGCTAACGTGTACTGGATGGTACTGCACGTCCCAAGCGCCGCTGGACCGGTGCAAGGGGGTCGATGAGTTAGTGGGTTGGCGCGTCAGTGCGCGGCGGCCTCGGAAGCGCCGATTGGGTTCGGGGGGAAGGGGGGGCTGGCATCACCAGCCGTTTCCGGCACGAACGAGAGTATCGTATATGTCGAGCGGCTGACCCCGAACCGCCCAACCCTTCCGTCGCCTCCGATACTTCACCGTATCGCGCTGGTCTGTGTCACACTGCCCCCCATGCCGACCGCTGACGGGGAGACGGAGACCAACTATGTGGATTCCTTGAGCCCTGACCCCCAGTCGCCCCATCCTTATCCGACTCCACCTCCGCCCCATTCTCCTTCGCTCCTCCGTGTCAGCGGTCTGTGTTGCGCTGCTCCTGATGCCGATAGGAACACGGAGACCAAATGTGTGCACGCCTCGAGCCGTGACGCCCAACCGTCCAGTCCTGGCTCGTCTCCTTCACACCCTCTATCGCGCGAGTGGCCCTGGACGTGGCCATGATACATTTTGATGGGCAATGTATTGCGGGTACTGCACGAATGGTGACATGCACGTCAACGCCATATGTAGGAAATAGTCTTGTTTTTCACCCTCTTTGTCTCTGTATCCATAGTCTGTATCTGCCAAACTGTTCCCGATCCCACTGATATGGAAGTGGAGGCCGAGCACATACATGTTTTGAGCCTCAAGGCCCAACACCCAATACCGACTCGTCTATGTCCTTGCTTCGTCTTCGTGTCAGGGCTCTGTTTTGACTTGGGCCCTTGATACGAATCACATTCCCAGTATGTCGGGAACACCCTTGGCCCGAGGATGTTGCCAAGAGCCTTGGGTATCGAGGCAAGGAGGTGGAAGGGCTGGCGGGTCAAGCCCACATCATAAGCGAGTGACAAACGTTGTTATTTGCTTACGATGCCGTGATCTTTATTGCGATATCTTTTACAATGTCACGACATGTGTCATGGCATGCAAGCCGGGCGGTGTCTAAAGGGAAGGGTGGTGGTGAGCGTGAGTGGGTTTAGTGAGGCCGTGGTACCCAGCAGCGCATGCTTTCGGCACGACGGAGGAGTTCATTTGCCAAAGTACTGCAAAGTACTACACTTTGCGCCGAATGTTCCAGAAAGGGTGTTTCTCAAACAATATTGCGTCGGCGATGAGAGTACTGACGTGGGCGGGGTCGCCTGGGGCTTGCTCGCCTTGCCTGATTGATCTTTCCCCACGTGTGTAGAGCCCAACTCGTGAAATGGTGCCTTGGTCAGGTCTCAAAAGCGGGAGCTGCGATCTGGGCCACAGGACGGCCAGCTCAGGGGGGTGGTAGAAATAGTCGGCGATGAAGCTTCCCTTGCCTTTCTGTGTAGACAGAAGGCCGCAAGGAAAATGCTCGCGGATTACTGTAGTCGAATGATGACTAAGTATCCCACGCTGCTGGGACATCCCGCGGAGCATTGTGCGAGGCAAGTCTTGTAAGTGTCTGAGGTTTGGGGTGCCGCATTTGCACTGCTGCTTTTCCGACAGCAGTGCCGCACTCTACCAAATAGTTGCTACATATTCGTCCACACAGTGGTGATGATTCCGCGACAGCACATCTTGCAATGCGATGTGCAGCACAACACGCGCTGCAGTACGCGCTTTCTTGGTTCGGAACCTCTCTATTCAGGCACAGCCATTGCCAATTCGAATTGCACGAGTACGTGGGGCCACGCCGATCGACTCCCAAGCAATACGAGGCCACCCTCTGGGTCCAGAGCACCCGCTGCGCTCCTGCCCTGTGCCCGATTCACCACATTACAAAAATTCATTTCAATGAAATCCCAATGCGCTCGTCAACGGTGCAAAACGTCGCCGAACGTCGTCATCAAGGCGCAAAATCTCCAGGCGTCGCAGCGCCGTTGACGGGAACGCCACTACCTGCCGTGGCCAAGGTGGCTGCGGCAATTGGTGCAATCAGCCCCAACACCCGCATTCACGCTCCTGTCGGCCAATCTCGCCACACAACGGAGAGCAAAAGCGCGCAGGCCCAAAGGAACGGGGCGACAAGTCCTCCCCCGCCGGCCGCCCAGCTCGTCAGCGCCACCCTGCTGCCCTCGGGTAGGTAGCAAATGTATTCCCCCTCGAACCACAGGCCCCCCTCCTCGCCCTCCCCGCACCGTATGTCCCGAATGCACCGGTAGAGCGCCATGTCCGGCACAAACGCCTGGCCCCCCAACCTGTTAGAAACTTGCAGCCGAAAGAAGCCCTCAACGCATGTGTACTTCTTGAACAGCTCGGTGCCCGTGGGCCAGCCGAGCAGGCAGTCGAACATGGACCTGCGCCCGTCGGGCGTCAGGAAGGAGGGCAGGTGGGGCTTCGAAGTGTTTGCGGTCTCCGGCAGCGTAAGCTCGCACGACCTGTTGACGGCGTCCTTCAGCGGCAGCCCCAGGCGCGCGTTGAGGTCGCACGCCGTGGCGGTGAAAGACAGCGTCTCCACGCACGTTTGATTCTGGCAAGACATGTGGAACAGGGGCCGGGCCAGGCCCGGCTCCCGGCTGTCCCTGCCCCGGCAGCGCCGCATGCGCTGTATGGCCTCGCAGAAGCCGTCGAGGGTGGCCGCGGCGTCGGAGGAGAGGTCGGTCAGCGGGCAGTCGGCCGTCCTCCCCATGTACACGATGGGGCCGTGGTCGTCGATGCCCAGGAATTGGAGGACATCTTCGGCTTCCTGGGTTGTCATGCCGCCGGCGGACGGGGCGAGGAGGTGGCGGGAGGCGGTCCTGCTGCGTGCCTGCCAAGCCGACGTTTCCTGGAGCGGGAGGGCCAGAGGTGTGGAGTTCCTCGTTTTGATTGCATTTGTCACATGACAAAGCAAACTAAAATGCAAAGCACACTGGCAGTATATTGTCCATTTCAGACGACTGTTCATTGTGTTCAAATTGCGTAAAATGGGACCAAAACGCGTACTTGAGGTTTAAGCCATGTTAATGCATGGTCAACTCGTGTTCTCTTAACTGTCTCTTTGGTACCGTTTTCCGCCAGTGAATACCCTTGCACAACACCGGCGATGTCAGGCAATAGTCCCAACTACAAGTGTTCGTTCGATCCCACATAGTTTGGGAGGGCCAGAGGTGCGGGTCACAGCATGGGCTGGAATAGTGTCGGGAACTCTCTGCTCGTTGTGCTTGAGGGCTGGTTGTGAGGGCGATCTAAAATTGTGAGAGCAATCCGAAAGCAGATTGGATTGCAAAAGGACTGAACAAATAAAGGGCTTGCTGAAATGGGTGACAAGGACCAGCATGCGAATAGTATAACTACGACTGCAGTGCGCATGTTATGTGCACATGTGCACACATGCACGCATGAGTACACACATGCACATCAAGTACAGGCAGTTAAGCCAATGAGCATGGGGCCATGTCCAATGAAGATAATCCTTACATTGTCCTCACAACACACGCACACAGTCAAATTCTCACATGTTGCGGCCAACACACCAAGTCGGGTTAGCATTTAGAAACGGCAGAGTGCCATGCCATTAGTCACAATTGTAGTGTCATGTCATTAGGCACAATACTAGTGCCATCCCACTTGTCAAAATATTAGCACAGATGCAAGGTCTGGCCCATCGCCCTCACACTCAATTAACAAAATCGAGTCGAGTTCGAACAGGGCAACGCCCCCAGGTCAGCAGAAGGGCTAAAAGAGCCGAAGTCAACCCCGCTAGTTTCTCCCTTCTATCTTTCAGCTCCATCTTCCTTTCTTTCCCTTTCCCTTCTGTTTTTCTCCTTTCCTTTTAAACGCATGGAGAGGAATCAACGGCTAATCAGCAGTCACTCATGTATTGATATTTATTTCGCAGAGTTCCTGCAATCAATCTGTGCATTACTGTCAAAATGGAGATGAACCGGTTTCCCTCTGGGGTCTGTCATTGTCCAAGATGAAGCAAGCATCCATTCTGGTTTGCAGGGGGGTCGGATGGGTTTTGCAGGCTCTCACACTATGCTGCGTTTGATGCTTTGTACTTTCTGCGTTCTCTTCTTCTTATCATGTGCACCTTCGCATCAAATACACCGCTACGAACAACTCGAAGCGAAGAGGGATGTCTAGGGTGCAGAGAAAGGCAGGTTTGTCCGGCCAGAACGGCAAGAACGAAACACAGCCAATGCATGCCTGTAGTGCATTACCAACTGCTTCCTCCTTTGTCTCCACGTTTTCTTTCAATTCTGGATAGAGGTAGCACTTGCCAATTTCTCATCAATTTCACTTGGTACCATGAAAATGCATCAATAGCACTCGCAGAGTGCGAACAGAGACACCAAAATATGGGTCACGAACGGAAGGTGAACGGAACATCAAAGCCTCAAGCAGGGCACACAGCAACACACCTCTCGCCAGTCAGCCTGGGCCAGCGCCCCAGCGCCCCAGCTCGCTGCAAGGAACAGGAACCACCAACCCACTCCAACGGCGGCAAACATGTCAGTTCCGGGATGTGCAAGGCCTGCAGGGCATCACAGAAGTCAGAGTTTGGTCAACGATTCCAGCCAAGGGTTGTACGACGCGATTGCCGTCTCCGGCACACACAGTAAAACGCACGTCCAAATCCCGGTTAAAGATCCCATTCAATCAATCAACATCATCACTGCATTGGAGCGAGTCGTCCCTGACGAAACATCCACTCACACAAAATTCCTCATGGTTGGCGAAGGGGCCCCCGCGGCCCGCGTGATTCCCAAGAGCGCCCCAAACGCACCAGCAACCCCTCCCGCCAATGACGCCACACACACCACATCTCATCCCCAGCCACACCATCCGGAATCCGTGAAGCGGCAATCCCAGGCAACCCGCGGCCCTTCGGGCCAGCCCCTCGTCCCCGCACGCGCCCGCAAACCTCGCAGCGCCGAAAAGGGCTCAAAACGACGCCGCGAGAAAGGGCAAAACAACCAGACCCCAGCCAACAAAGCGCAAACCTATCCCCAATTCATGGATCGCCACCCACCGAGCCCGGCCAAGCCCGCTGCCACGCGGGCGATCCCGCCGTCCCATGATGCGCCATAATATCAGCGCATACAGGGGTCGCGCCCGCGGTTACTACTTAGCCCACGGACCTTAGCGCGTGTTTGGCGCAGCCTTGGAGATGCCCCCCTCGGTCTGGGGCCGCCGAGACCGGGGGATTGCGCTGGCGAACGTCCCAGGCTCCGCGCGGGATCGCGAATTGATTCGACGCCCAAGATTCTGCCGATCCTCGAAGGCTTCTGGGTTGACCGGGCACTGACCGGCGTTGACCGGCTGGGTGGCGCCGCCTGGGGCGCTGAGTCAGGGCAAGGGCGCTGGGGGCAGCTGCGGCGGGGAGCCGCTGGGGGTGGGCACAGGTTTGTGCAACCACGGACATCTGGGGTGTACCGGACCACCAGTACTTTGGGGCATGGGGTGTGAATTCGCGATGACATCAGGGGGAAGTGGCGGGGCGCGGGCTGAAGCGCGAATCTGGCAGTCTCGCTGAGAATGGGGTTTCTTCGAGGACAGCCGAGCTCCGCCATTAGTTTAATGGAGGTTTGTTCCAGAAGTTTCAGCGGATAGTTGAAGTCCGGTTTGTGCGTTTTTTTCAGCTGTTTTGGCGGTTGGTTGAAGTGTGGCTTGTCCGGTGTAAGAGCTACTAAAAGAGACGTGCAACATGCCGACAAGCACGGCCCCGGCAACGGAAGGGCTTCGGCGCTGGTTGGGTGCTCAGCGGCACAGGGAGTGACGCCGCATTCAACAGTGACAGAGCCGAATTCGTAACGCTGTGCTGCGAAGAGAGATGAGTTATTCGTTGACAAATGAGCGCCCCTTCAGGAAAGAGTGGTGCAATCCGGTGCTACGAACGCTAGGAAAAAAAGGGCAAAATAACACGTGTTCAAGCGTGTACAAAGTTTACGGGTTTGTGCTATTTTTGTGTTCTTAGCGTGTAGAACTTTGATGAAATGTGTTTTGTGTGTGTTCGCAAAAGTGTTATTTGGCCCCTTTTCTCCAAGTGGAAGTAATGCGCCTTGCACCACTTTTCCTAAAAGAGGGTTGCATCAGACGCAATGTGGAGTTTATGAT
Organism: Ostreobium quekettii; assembly: GCA_905146915.1. Lineage (NCBI taxonomy): Eukaryota > Viridiplantae > Chlorophyta > Ulvophyceae > Bryopsidales > Ostreobiaceae > Ostreobium > Ostreobium quekettii. The sequence goes on along the minus strand of CAJHUC010000849.1, from coordinate 23,018 downwards.
CACTAGGAAAAAAGGGCAAAATAACACGTATTCCAACGTGTACGAAGTTTACGGGTTCGTGTTATTTTTGTGTTCTTAGCATGCAGAACTTTGAAATGCCTTTTATGTGTGTTCGCAAAAGCGTTATTTGGCCCTTTTTTCCTAGTGGATGCGAAATGCTGTGAACTTTGGCCGTGAGCTCACATGTGATGGCAAGGTCCAATCATGATTGGAATCCCAGCTTCTTGATCGCGAGTTGGAATGCAAGGACTGGTGAGGGCGGCTTTGCAGGTGGCAAGGAGTGGCCCCTCCACCCAGGATAATGACACCACAATGGCCATTCGCACGGGCCCGAAGTGGCTGCTGTATGACGCCGACACCGACCGGGACCCAGCTAAAACCCACACACCGAGATTTTGAGCACATTCATGATGATATCTGATTAGACGCAAGCGGTGTGGGTGCCGCGCTCGCGGTCAGGGCTATTTCTCCTTTCGTTTCAGCACAGATGCTCCATTGTCGGTTGTTTTGGCAGGCGGCTCCGTCATTCGGCGCAAGCGCAAAATGGCCATGAAGGGCAGCGCAAACCAAGGCGCCCTTGTCAAGGGCGCGATCGCCGCCACCATTCCCACCACCACGCTGGCCAACGCAAATCAGCAAGTGAGCAAACGACTGAAGAGCGTTTCCCGTCTTGAATTGCGGGAGGAGGCTGGCGAGGCCATGATGACAAGATCCAAGGCAACGACCAGACTGCTTCATGCCCTACCTATGGCAAGAGCCACAATTTTGCGACGGCAACTGCGATGCCACGTTGACATTAAGCGGCCCCACCACACTGATTGCGACAGCCTAAAATCACATGTGATGGCGACAGCAGCATCGACTGGCATCGCAGCTGGCACCGCCGAAATGTCGTTTGTAGCGGTTTGTGCTGTGCGACCATGTATCCAGTCAAATTGGTGTTGCCGCTGAGCGGGACCATGGGCCCAAGACTGGCGTTCTCGCTGATGCGCCCACAGCCTTGTCGGTGCGTTCCACAAGCATATGTTCTGTTGCACCCCAATTCGCGTGCCCCAGCAGCTCAGAAGGGCGCCATGGACCATCAATTGCAACAAGGCACGGTGTATAGACCCAACAGAATTCCGTGCTTGAAGTGCGGCGAATGGCGCAAGACAAGTTGCGAGTGGCCGAACCGAAACTTACAATTTAGCCCGCGGTTTGTACTCTAGAGGAAGCGATTCCTCACACCAACGGCGCCTGGTGCATCGCAAGCCTGCAAGCAGATCCAAGTTCAAACACTTTGGAACGAAAAATTACCGTAGTTTAATATATGAGTGTGTGCAGAAATTCACTCACATAAATCCATGGAGAGTCACTGTGGCGTTCGCAGCCGCTGACTTTACACTATTTGATTCAATTTGGCACTCCTGCACTTTAGCAAGCGATTTCAACAATTTAACATCATTTAGGCGTGGAATGGGATATGCCAAACGGCCTTATTTTCCATTTTCCATTTTCCAATATTCCAGTTTTACAGCCAGCTAATTGTTGTGCTATATATCTATTTGATATTAAGCCAAAAGCAAAGTACTGCTCCAGTGATTCACTTCTACTCAACGCGCAAGGGAATTTGGCGGCTTGCGGCAGACAGCTGAGTGAACATGAAGCCTGATATGTCAGATGAAATAAACAATATGCCACCAGTTTCTTTCCTGAAATGTCAATGATATTATCACAGCATGTGCATTTTGATGTATCAAAAGGGAAAGACAGAAAGTACTGACTAGAAGCTACCTCTGTAGTGTATTGCTGATGCAGATTTTGCTGTTTCGGGATTTTCTGTTTCTAAAAAGTTCATTTCGAATTGCGTCACTTATTCAACTACAGCCTGGCGAGCGATTTACACAAACGTAATTCCCACTTCACAGATTCCGTCAGGACGCTGCAGCTTCTGGCGCTTTCCCCTTGCGCCTCGCGGTTCATCTCACACATAGTCATTGCGCCTGCAAATGCGTCCCCCGCGCAGCAGCTCACAGAGAAAATTGCGGAACCGAACAGACGTGGCTGGCGTGCTTCAAAACTGGATGCCGCTATCCACACGGCGGCGGAGGCGATGGTGGTGTCGGAGAGCGCAATCCCGATGCAAACCTCCACCGTGGCCCGAAATGTCCTTATCACTTCGAAGTGATCGCTTCCATATCAGTCGCAGTTACGTGCGGGGCAACATGATGTTCGTCTTGCAGAGAGGACAGTTGTGCGACCGCTTACGATCGCGGCGTTTTGAGAACGCGGGGCAGCCATGAGCGACAATATTGTGGGTGTTGATGCGATGTGAGACAAGATAGGAAGGATGTAGCGCTCGCGCCTCTGTGCAAGCAGTAAGGATACCCTGAGCATGGCTACGCGACACAGCCTGTGTCCCACATTGGCACCAGGAGCATTTCCAGCGCTTCTCACGCAGCTTTAAAGAAAACATCGCAAGAGACGTCTCATGCTTGCCGCACTGGAAAAGGGAAAGAAATAGCTGTTTGGAGAGCCCAACTTGGTTCAATTTGAACACCGTTCAAACCTCTAATGAACGGTGTGGTCCCATTTAACACGGTTTGAACGCAGTTGGAAACGATGTGCTTGGTTCAATTTGAACACCATTCAAACCTGTAATGAACGGTGTGGTCCCATTTAACACAGTTTGAACGCAGTTGGAAACGATGTGAAATCGGCAGCACTTGCTAGCGCCACCCGCGCAAGCCACAGGGACGCCCGCAAATGCACAGTTCTGGTCCTTGAAGCCTTCCACCGTCGTGTTTGGCAGCAGCAAGTCCTTCCGAGCGAAGATATTTCATGAGCCCAGGGAGGTCATTAATTGAAGATCCATAACGAGCAGTGAGTTTAAGCGCACTCATGAATGTACGTTGTGTTGCATTATGACACATGAGTAATGGGTATGTTCGGATAGCATGTCAGAAGAATGGCAAAGTCCGAGCGATATTGCTTGTGTTGAAAAGGATTGAAGCGAATCCGAGCAGATCAGGGATGTTTGAGATTTCTGCACAACCAGATTTGCAGGGTGCATGTGGATTGCGTCTGCACACAGAATGGGCCCTATGAAGTGCCTATTTTAGATGTTTGGATGTGCGCCGGTGAACAGACTGAGATCGTCGAAGGACGGCGCCAACACCTTTGAGTAAAGGGCAAATACATTATTTAATAAACAAGATGGGCTGGCAGATTCGCCTCTGTTTGTCACCACATTGTTCCTGTGTGTCGTCACAATCACTGGCAACTGCCTTTCAGCGAGCACTTGGGTGTTGAGCGTTTGGGTGCCGTTTGAGTCGATCGATCTAAAGTGAGGGGTGAGTGAAGTTCCGATGGCGTGGGCTTTGTTGCCATTTTGGTGGCAAAAGTGAGCGTGAATCATCAGTATCTTAAAGATGCTTCAACGGACCCAGCCCTGCACAAGCAGAGGCAAATGGCATTTGCTGCAGAAGTCGGAATGCCCGCAGACCATGGCCTTGCACCGGCCAAACGACACCACGATACGAAGGGCGCGCATTGTAGCTAGCCAGTATGCTTAGGAAAGGCACTTTCTTTCCAATACTCAGACTATATCTCATTTGAGACACATCTCAAATGAGACGCTACCTTTCTATCTGAAATGAGTACTTGTCTCACCTTCAAAGAGAGACGTTATCTCTCTCAACAAGGGAGATTTGGAAGTGTCCAGCACAATCGACCGACCGCCTGAACAAACGCAGAGCCAGCCCCTCAAAGTTGGCAGAGTCAAGTTCACTGCCATCGTCGCGCAGCAACAAGCCCCATTCACGACCAACTGACGACACCAGCAAAAGGTGCCAGGCACCTGGCTGCAGGCCCTGCTCCACTCCAGCCGCCGCGCATGAGCGCGCCCAAGTCGCACAGACTCGTCACCCCTCCAGCCAATCAATCGGCGATCGAACCGCGAGCCGCGACATGTCGACGCTGCGACAAACCCGCCAACAATTGCCACGAAATTAGCCCCTCTGTCTTTCTGTGATTGTCGATTCTTGTTTCCACACCCCAGCCCACTGACCCACCGCCCGACGCTGGCTTTGTCAGCAGAAGAAGAAGGGGCCCTCACGGAAAAGACGTGGGGACTCGTATGTTCTCCTCAACATTGCGGAACGCCCCCGACTCCCGCTACTCAAAAAACGACACCACTGCCGGCTGTCAAATCGCGCGGGGGCCGTTAACCCCGCCGCAAAGCCCGGCCCGCCATCAATTCGAGCGAGCGACGTCAGAGGGCCACCCCCCCTGCTCCCCGACCGACTGTCGAAGTACCCCAGCCCCCAGTACATCCCCCAGAACGACCCATTGCTCCCCCCCACCCCCCACCCCTCCTGTCCCCACCACACGGTCATCTCGCAAGCCGAAAACCGCAGCAAGCTCCCCTTGCCCTTCTCAGGCGCCTTCAGTCCACCAAGACACCGCCGGCCGACCCAGCCAGAGCGGCCAACAAGCGCTGCGAGCCGCCGGGCTGCAAAAAAGTTGGTCCGCGGCTTCATTGGCGGGAGCCGAGGCGCGCAAGAGGCCACGGGGGGTGCGTGGGAGATCCTGCCCGGCGTGGATGCCTCACCTAGGGGCCCGGGAGGCGCGGAGGGCTGCCCAAACGGCGAGCAGCGGCGAAGGAACGCTCCAAGGCACGCCCCGCCATCCCCAGCCGCCCGCCTCGCTCAAGCCTTCTCACGATGGGGTGCCCCCTGTATGCTCTGCTTTTCCTTTCTCTTTGTACCAAATCTTCCCACACACTCCACACACATGCTTAGGATGGGGTGCCCCTTGCATGATATGTTTTTCTCTTTCATTTTGTGACAAACTTACCCGCACCCCCACCCCCAGCCCCCCGCCAGCCACCACTCCTGACACGCACATGCTCGGGAGTTGGTGCCATCTGCATGACTTTGTTCTCTTTCTCTTCATAACAAATCTTACCCAGCCCACCCACCCACCCCGCCCCACCCCCACACACACACTTCTCGCTGGTGACAGCAAGCGATTTGGGAAGACGTGGTCCTGCGTATGCCGTCTTCGTTGTACGAGAAGGGCGCGGTTCGATGGACTGTTGGACGGCGGCGGCGGCGGTGCGCGTCGGTGATTTCTGGGGTTTGCTGCGCGGAGTTTTCTGGGGCGACCACCCTAAAGAACGTTGGGAAGGGGCCGCCGGCCGTTGGAGAGAGCGGCTGGAGTCGCGCGGGTGTGCTTGAAAGCGAGTGTCGTACCTGACGGGAGGGCACCAGTGTTCGCGAATGGGAGTAGAGCGAGAGCGTCGAGGCCGAAACGTGCGGTACGCGGTCTTGGTGGTTGCGGTATGGGTACGATATCTTGCCAAGAATGTCCCTTGGCCGACGCTTTTTTTATTCCAGAATGTTGCATCACAATTCAGCGTCGGGGTGCCTCCCCCGCACTGTCACAAGATGTGTGGGCCTTGTGCCACACAGCAGTTCAAGGCAACGTAAGTTGATCGAATCCAAGGTATGCTCGGTCTCAGGAAAGGGAAAAGAGAAGTTCGCAAACGGAGAAGGGGGGGGGGGGCTGGCAGCTTGGCCGACGTCAGTGAAGCAAGGGGGACGGAGGGGGAGGGAAGCCCGAATGGTGGGGTGTGCGGTCTGCCAGCTCCGATATGGGGGGGATATTTTGGGGCGGAGCGTCGCTGGGCACAATTGTCACTTACCTGTGGCAACTTGGGGGGGGGGGGGGGGGGGGGGGGGGGGGGGGGGGGGGGGGGGGGGGCAATTGGTGTGGGCCTGGGGGGCCGTGGAAGCGAATGTCGCACTTTTTCTGCTGATGGGTGTGTGCCGATGTTTGTGAAGCACGAGGGGAACTGAGCGTGCCAGTGAACGCTGAGTAATGGGGTGGGCGCTTTGTTGGCTCCAATAGGGGTATGAAATTTTGGGCAGAATGTCTTCTGGCCGAATTGACGCTGACTCGTTTCAAAATTTGGGATGGGGCTGGGATGTCTGGGATGGTTAAATCAACGATGAGGCCATTTGACGGGGCGAGATGAGGGACGCGGGTCGCTGGTTGACATTGGATTGATTGGAATGTTTGTTGTCCCGTCCATTTGCTAATGCTGGAGTCCTTTGGCAGTCGGGATCCCCAGGACCCAAGGAAACGAACTGTCAAGGCAAGTATGAGGGTCAGTCTAGTATGATAGGCTGCCAGGTTAGTCGTTTCATGTGTTGAATATGAAACAGCGGAAAAAGGAGAGACAATGATGCAATTCATTGTGGCTGCACTGCTGTTGATGCTGCACCCAGCAACGCCTCAGTAAATCCCTACATTTCAACGTTGACAAGCGTTGCTGCGTGTGCCAGCTCTGTGTAATGCAGATACACTGACCTTGCTGCAGCATTAGTCAGCATTCCATAGGTGATATTGTAGAAACGCATTTGCATCAATTTCTAAAGAACTGCAGTTGAAGCATTTTCCGAAGGAAACACCCAGAAGAAGGTGGGAGCAAAACCACAGCAGCTTGTGGGGACACTGTCAGCTAAAAGCAGCAGCGGGTTCCCCCTGCAGTGGGTGGGTGGGTGGTGGTGGTGGTGGGTGGGGGAGGGGGGGAGGGGGCAGGGGGAGTTATCCATCTGGGGATGCAGGTATTGGGTGAATACTGTGAGTTAAATTTGAGCAAAACATCCAAGTGGAAAAGAGACGAAGATTAGGATTGAATTTGCGAATGCGGTTGTGGTTTCCGATCAGATGGATTGCAGTTGTCAGAACGGCAATTGAAAGCAAAGTCCTTGCAACTCACAGGTGCTGGCAGGCAGAGCGATGTCTTGTCAATAGTTGTTCAATGTACCAAGATCATCATTGCGCAATCCAACCGCAAGGAATATGTTTTGTTGGCAGTGCAAGACAGATATTAGTCCTTGCATCCTGAAGAAGATCATCGGCACAGCAGCATCCATGAATACTGTGTTCGTTTTCTTTGGGCTGGTTCCAGCATCTGTACGATCGAATGATGGGCAGCGCATGTAAATGGGGACACTCAACGCTCAGTCAACCTGCAGGTGCTCAAGATTTCATTCTTCAAAGACGAACTTCGAGCAAAGCCATTTACGGCACACAATCTTCCACCGTGGGACTATTTCCGAGCAGACAGTGACTGTTCGCCCACTATTCTTTGTACATTATACATATCGCTCATTTGACGCAACCCCAAGACATGTACCCCACAGTGCACACGACCTGCAGGAACTGTACACTTGCAATGCTAGAGTGCCATGAAACAAGTTGCAGACAGCGATGCCCTTCAGTCCTCCAACCTGTCAGTTGATCCCTTGCAGCAGCTTTGACTATATGTTGACTGTGCTGACAACATTCCTGGCATGCTTCTCCAGGCTGTGTGGTCGTGGCAAAGGGACAGGAGGTAGTGCCACAAAGGGGTTAGCTACCCCTTCCTCAACTACATAAGGAACGCCACTGGGAGACAGGATTGCCACTTTGCGGATTGTGGAGGAAGTGGCATGGGATATGAAAGTGGAGGCCTGTGAGGCCGCCGATCATAGCAATCCCAGCAAGGTAAGGTGAGCCTTTTATATGCCAGAATCTGGTGTTTTGGAGTAGGAAAGATGACATGCAGCTCATCTCACTGAAGTGCCCATGGCTGTCTTCCGTGCAAGTCTGTTGTGTTGGCTGAATGAACTATTGAGTGCGATGTTCGTATCTCAGTTTCGGTAATTTAACACTGCAGTGAACAACAACACTAGCACTGGCGTTCATACTGCTGGAATGCAGTAGTAATTATATGTACCAAGAATGCTCTGTACCAATGATCTGCAGCAGTCGTGATGATAAGTGCAGCGATACACCAGCGCGAACACTAACAATGCAAATAGTATGATGTACGGAAGAGAAGAATTACAGAACTACGAATGGGGAACAGAACAACAACAGTCTAAATCATGGCTGGATGGCCTGCAGAAATGGCACCTTGCCGTGGCGGCTATCTCCACTGGTTGGTTCTGTTCTTTATGAGCTGGTGTATTTGGGAGGTCCAGGCCAAGCAGTTTGAGGTGTGTTGTTGGGGTTGCCTTCCCTGGGCGTATGTCACAATAATTCCTTGCGTGGTTGGTGTATGGCAGATTGTGTGCAGATTACTTGAGCAGGATATGACATGGATGTGTATCGATCATATGCCATATGCTAATGTGGCCTCAAGGCAAGCAGACGCAGCCGTGTTCTTGGGCCAGTGTCCATCAGTGATGGAACGAGAGATGCATCAGCAAACCATGTGCTCTTCTTTCCCTGACAGTTCTAATAGGTCTTCGTTTGAAGTGCCCATTCTTACATTTTAACATGTGTGTGTATCGTGCTTATCATTTTGTTTTTCTCACAAACAATAAAAACGCTGTTCCATGCAACACAGTATGGCACATTCCTTTCATCTTCTCTGCTGTTTCAGTTGATTGGCATTGTTGTTCGTTCTGTTTGATTCTCTAATGCTTCCAAAATTGTCCTCCTGCCCTGTTCAGCCCACACACAGCAGCCAGGCTGCCCCCCTCCGGCACCTCCTGACCGTCTCTGCGGGCAACATCACCATCCAATCAGCAGAGGCAATACTGCGTGGCTACGGCATCGACACGTTTGGGCCCATCGTCTACATGGCCAAGACCCCCACCTGCCCCCTCGACCCCCTCCCCGCCAGCGCCCGGGCGCAGCTCTTCACCTTCTGCCAGACAAATGCCGCAGTGCGCAAATGCCGCAAGAAGGAGCGCCGTGACAGAGGCTCCTTAGGCCTGCGGCCCCCGCTGTTCCACATGGCCTGTCGAAACCAGACCTGCCTGGAGACCCTGACGGTTGGCGCCACATCCTGCGTGCTGAGGCGGACGCTGGACTTGCCGGCGACTCAGACTGTCAACACATCGTGCAGGCTGACTCTGCCCGACACAATGGACTCCTCCCAGCCCTTCACGCCCGTCTTCCTGCAGCCGGTCGGGGAGCGATCAGTCTTTGACTGCATCCTGGGGCTCCCAGTCGGCTCCAACCTGTCCAACAGGCTGTCCTGCAATGGTGGGTTCTTCAGGGCGGAGTCAAGGTTTCATTTAGGGGGGGAGGCCTTTTTGCCGCCAGAGGCCGATTTTCGATGCACGTGGGATGGACGGTGCCGAGAGGACAAGGGATGTTGCGCGGGGGACGCGCTGTTTGAAGGGGAATTCATTTGTTACCTGCCGGAGGGCGCCGTGGCGCCATCGATGGGATCTGGGGCGGGCCGGCAACTCCTAAGGGTTGCTGCGCTGCTGGCATGCCTCTTGGCTATTTTGTTGGCCCTGTCGTAGCCCTGGCAGAGGCCCCTGGTTGCTGTGTCGTTTGACAGCGGGAGCATGTGGGGTAAAATTGTAGCAGGATTTGGGACGTTCAGCGCTCCGGGATTGTGAGGGCCGTGCTGGGGCCGATGTGGGTATTGTGGCTGCTGGCCTGGCTCTGAGAATATGCCCTTGTTCCCGCCATCTTTTCATGCCAGATTGCTGGGCATTTCAAATAGTTCGGATCTAGCTAAGGGCACACTGGCTGCAGAAGGCGGAGGGAGTAGTTGGATATCAGGTTGCATCGTTGAGCCCAGGTTAAGGGTGGCGGTGGCATGAGCGAACCGAACTGCATCCGGCGAGTGTGGTGTTCTTCCTCATTGAACCTGCACGCTGGACTTGTGGCAGCTGGGGGTGGCTGCGCTGGCCTGCGGGGACTTCGGTAGCTGGGGATTTTGATAGCTGGGGCTGTTGCGTGTCTGCGGGGCAAATGTAATATCCGGGGTCGCATCAACCATTGCCTCAGTGGGGCGTTTACAACAGACTCTTCAGCCGCTAAGTGCGCCTTGCTAATAACGGGGCTGAACCGCCTTGACGTGCAGAAGACTGGGGAATCCCGCATCGGTGACGTCGTTGTAGAAAGCACGACGGGTATTGACCTCTGTAAAAGTTCCTTGGCCAACCCGGTTCCAGATCCTGCCCGTCACAATCGCCGCAATCGAATGCGCACAGCGATGGACCACAGCGCAGAACAGGCCAAACCTTTTTGGTTCGACCTCCGCGGCAACCTTGGTGCACGCGCTGCTCAAACGCACTGCCGCGCTTGGTCGAACAAGCAGCCAAGACTCAACTTGTCCTACAACTAAACCAAGAGAAGCCATGAAGAAAAAATACTACTGCCTGCACCAAATCGGTGACTGCTTGCACCAAGTCACGTGACACTTTGTCCTAACCTCAATTTTAGGGTTAGGTTTAGTTTCAGGGTGGTTTTTAGGGTTAGGGTTAGGGTTAGGACAGGTTTAGGTTTAGGGTTTAGGGTTTAGGTTTTAGGTTAGCTTAGTTTGGACGGATTTGGACATGATGTGCACGTGACTTGGTGCAAGAAGTCACCGATTTGGTGCAGCCAGTAATTTTATGCCAGCCATGAACAAGACTCAAGCTCTCTTTTAAAAACCAGAATGTGCCTCTTCTTCGCGCACCAGAACTCACACTCAGAACGGCAGACTGAACTCACACTTCACTCACGCACAACGCGCTAACCCGCAGCACCGACCCACAGCATCGACCCATGGCACCGACCCACAGCACCAATTCACGATGAGCAAAAATAGCAAAACCGAAGCTGACCGCTGGCCAGCCGTCCTCTCGCCGTCTCGATCAGGTCGACGAGTGCACCAGTCAGCCAGCACATGACCAGCTGCTTGCACAACATGATGGATGTGGCTGTCTTGGTGTGTCAGGCTTGCATTTCTTCAATCTGACCTCCAGTTCTGTTTTCACTTGTCCATTGAGCTTCACTGCACATTGGCGTTCAGCCACCGACCTCCAGCTACATAACCTGGAAAGTTGCAAGGGAAGCACCAGGAAGCAGTGGCAACCATTCAATTGCAATGTTGATAGCATCCGCGAAATGAAATTCTCAGATGTCATCATTCAATTTCCGGCATTGGATTACAAATCAGTAATTGGCGGAGCCAATTTAATGGTTAATTACCAGAAATTCGAACACCCTTGTGATCGCAATAGAGGGCACGGCGCAATGGTAATTGCACCTAATGATACACATAAACCATTCGGCAATTGCAAACTTCACAATCGAAATGCAACAGCCACGACAGCCACTGCCCTTTTGGACGCGCGACGATCCACTACTGTGCAACTGGAATCCTGGCCGGCAGGTTGCACAGCGCTTGGATGACGTAATGCCGCCACTCTGAAAACGGCCCATTTCGTCATGTTGCTGTGCGGCAAACTCGGGAGTGGGGGCATGGGACGTCAATGCATGGAATGGCATCCCCTGAGGCTGTCAGGACATTTTGGTTAGATCGAGAACAATACTTGCGATTGATGTTGGACTGAGTGTAGCGCGGGCCGCAACGAAATAAAATCAGGTGTGAGTCGCACACTACCTTGGATCTACAGCTTATGGTCCTGGATCAAACAGCCCCTGAACTGTGGCGGATGATGGATTCGAGGGTTTGCTCCTGGCACTTGTGCCAAAACCACCCAGCAGTGCAAAAACAAGTTGAAAGAAAAAGAAACACCGAACTCCTCGAAAATCAAAATCTGGGCCAAGATGCGCCCGTCCATCGTGCGCATCCAAATCCCTTTGCTCGTATTTGCATTCGAAAGGCAAAACTGTCCAGTAGCGCCTTGGAAACGATGAGGGTCCTGAAAATATCCCAAGACGCATGCCAGAACTTGCACAGCCCTTTCTTCCACTTTATGGCCACTCACCATGCGCCGAGCCTGGCTAAGAGCAGCACCCGTTGCGGCATTCCAGCCAGCGCGTTTGGTAAAGAGAAGCGGCGTGAGGCCCTGCACTTGGCTGCACTTGCTTCCACCATTCCTTTGGCGAAAAGGTGCGCCGAGCGCACCCATGTCCGTAAATTGAAGACGCCCAGCGTCTGTGCGCATGGAAACGCGCTGCCCTCTGCCACGCAAGCCTCGGAGATTTGGAAAACACGTTGGAAGTGTGCTGGGCGGCAGGTTGCCTCTCCTGACGCAGATCCATCCCTGGAGGAGGCAACTGGCTGTTTTTTCCTTCTTTTATTTGCAATTTTGCGACTTAGGCTGTTTTCCAGAAAAGAGAGGTAACGGGCTCAATCCTTCATAGCATTGGCTTGGATTACTGTTTCCCGAAAGGTCGCCACACTTTCGAGCCGAAAGTCTCGGGAAGAGTAGTCCAAGTCAAGACTGCAGATTGCCCAGTGATTGGGACAATACAAAAGGCGCCCGCAGTGCGTGGGAGGCGGGCAGCCGCCTAGCGCGCGCTGGCACTGAGACCGTCATCCTTGGGGCCTCTCGCTCCACCCCGGGGCTCCGTGGCACCTGCGTAACTGCATATGGCCAGGTCTGGATCAAATGGATCAGTTCAGATGCGGCCAAATCTGAAGCCTCTTAAGGAGGTCAACCAAAGGTCCAAGGTTCAACGCAGGGATTAGCTTCCTGGACTCTGTCTGGAGGCGAGCGAGGGAAGAAATCAGCCGTACAACTGCTGCCATTCAAGAAAAAACTTTCAAATGGAGGCCCCTGCCATGTGTACCGCGATTGCACGTATTAACGTAACACGGATGTGTGGAAAACAATCTAGCTGTACGGAGGCAAAGCATGCGCGCCACCGCGCTCTGAACTCCTGCGCCCCCAGCACAACGGGTCGTATCTTCGGACAGGCGTCAGATCTAGCACCTGTTCGTTCACCATGAGTCATGTACTCTCCACGCTCAAGGAAACACACAAGACCAACATGTGTGGCCCCCACAGCACCTCAGGCCTGAGGCGACCCGAACCCTGCAGGTTTGCCCTACGATTTTCCTAGGGTGGCTAAGAGAATCCTGTTCATGGCAAAATGCTATGAGGTCCAGTGACTGCTGAAATGCTGCCCTTTCTGCCCTTTTTTTGATGCCTTTTCTGACATGAATTTAGAGGTCAGAAAAGCAGGCTGAAATATTCTGAAGCGCATCGGGTATGCGCCGATTCTCGGGGACACTTGCCAGCACAACTGCGGTCGGTCGCCCACAGCATATTTGGTAGAGTGGCACCAGGATAGTTCGTTATAGCACTTTGATCGTTAATCCTTGCCCTCACCTACCTGCACGCAAGAGTGGTGGGCGTTCGCACAGTTTTCGGCAAAGAAGAATGTCTCCAGAAAGTGCACAGAATGTACCCGGAGGGTGGCCAGAAGTCTTAGGTAACACCAGGAACGGGAAAGACGCTATGGGAGAACAACGCTTTGTGTCTAGAACTCCGCAAAGCGTCGCCTGATTGGCGGCGGAGCAGTGTCTTGTCAGGATTTAATCATTATGGCCAACAATTTGTATTCCTGAAGGCAACAAAAGCTCTGTCAACGGGCCCTTATAGGTTACAAAGAGTGTTTACTTTGCTTGGTCAATAATTGATGGATAAATGTTTTGATAGATAATTGATTTTAGATAACTATATTGACACATTTTGAATATTTAGATCATAAAACTCTGTGATCGTGACAACCACGCAAGGTTGCCATGATATCCAGACATGTTGATGCTCACTAGTAAAAAACAGGCCAGATGACACAGTCCTGACATGGTTTGCTCAAAATCCAACTGTGTACTTTCGGCAAATGTGGTCCCAAAAGCACACAGTTAATACACACATTGACACAGTTCTAACCGTGCATCCAAGGAAACCGTGTAGTCTACACAGTTGTTTGAAGGTACACGGTTGAAACTGTGTCAATGTGTGTACTAACTGTGTGCTTTTGGGGCCACATTTGCCGAAAGCACACAGTTGGATTTTGAACAGACCGTGTCAGGACTGTGTCATCTGGCCTGTTTTTTCCTAGTGTGCTGATGCTGATGGCGACAACCGCTGACCAGTCAAATAGACGACGCTGATGCAGGTCCTGCACCGCATGCATTGCAGGCTTGTTGCTTGCGTTTATGTACTTAGGCGCAAAAACGCAAATATGCAAAAAGAATCTATATTTGCGGCTGCATTTACGTATTCGCGGCTTGCTGGGACACCCAGTTTACACGGTGAAAGTCGCAAACAATGATCAGTCCCCCGCTCCCTGGAGCATACGCAACATAGCGTCCAACTCACTATCGGCAACGACATCACCGAACAAAAGCCCGTTTTGTGCCCTGTCCAGCGCATCTGGCTAGCATTCCTGGGCCTTCTCAAGTCTGTACGTACTGTATTTATGTGCACGGGACTGTGCTTACCGTTAATTTACGTATTGTTCCGCCTGTTTGCACGTGAAAACATGCGAACTAATCTTACGTGCCAAAACGCAAAGTTTGCGTTTGTACGTACAAAAAGAGTATTCACGTTTCAAATACACACAGGCGTGCCGTATTTACACGATATGTGTTTACGCCGTAAGCAACAAGCCAGCGCCGATCGCCTGGTGCTCGATTGCACGGGCGAGGTGTGACCTGGCACTGGGCGTTGTTGGGCCGGCCTCTACATTTGCTGACCCGTCGTCTGGCTCTCTCACCTCGTTAGCTCATGCGCGATCGGATGAATGGCGAGCTTGCCTGCGAGGCAAAGCCTCGAGGCCTGAGCTCAGGGCCGCCAGTTCAAAGGTTTTACACTGCTTTGCCGCGTTTTACAGTGTTTGGCCTCTTTTGCGGTGGCGTTTTACGCCGTACCGGGTAAAGCTCGCTGTGCCTTGCGTGTGCGTGAGCAGCACCGGAGGCGGGCATGAGCGCAGAAGCTTACCTTGTAGTATTGCTGTACGTACTGCCGCAGTACACACGGATGCATGCGGCGCTCTCGTCGTACAAATCCTTCCAGAAGACCAGGCGATTGGTCAAGACGCAAAGCGGGTACAACCCCACGACAAATAATGAGAAAATGACGGCTGTGCCGAACGCAAGCCCTCCTTCGATGAAGAATTGACGGTAACGCCCGCCATCTTCCGTTTGCGTTAAATGCCATACGTGATTGATTGATGCGCTTGTTTATTGTACGCCTCGTTGGGGTCATACAGGTTTGACAAAGTCGTGGCCCGACGCTGTGAGGCGGGGCTGCTGGCCAGGCCTGCGGGCTGTTGACTTGGTCAACGGAATCAGGCTGGTCAACGGGGCGCAGGGATTCATTAGGGAAAAAAGGACCAAATTGAACGCGTTCAAACTTGCGCAAAGTTTACTGGTTTGGACTGTTTTCGTGCTTTCAACATGCATAGCATTGATCAAATGCAAATATGTGTGTTTGACAAAAGTGTTATTTGGTCCTTTTTTTTACTAGTGGATCCAGAGGACCGCAGACTCGGCGTCTGTGAAAGGGGCGGGTGCCGGCGGGGCAAGGGGGTGGAACTTGAGTCAGGGCAATCTCCATCAGCTTGTTTGTCTTGGTCAATGTTGATTTGACTTGGCCAACGCTGCTTGATGATGACGACGCATTTTGCACAGGTGGGTGAGGCGAGGGGGCCCCAGGGGCGCATGCATGGGGAAGAGGTGGGGTTGATTCTATGAATTGAGCTTGTGTTAGTTTGGTGGCGCAGAACCTCCGCACCCTCGGAGATTTTGGGCGGGCAAATATTTGCACATTCGCCCATTCATGTGTGGCGCGTGGCAAATTTGGATGCCGGTCATTGAGCCCGTTGGGGAGGGGCCCGGTGTTGCATCCGCGGTTTGCATTGGCCTTCGGGGGCCAAAGCAAACCCCCTGCGTCCTCAAGGTCCTGAGCGTGAAAGAGTGAGCAACAGAGCGTGCGGCGGTTGATTTCTGTGGATGCCATCCAAGGGCCCCATTGAGTGTCAGGGCTCTGAATGAATATCGCACTCCCTGCTCTGGGGGGCCGGGGCCTGTGGCCTGGGAATCGGGTCGAGAAAGCGCCCTTATTGGATCTTGGTAGAGCTGGTCCTGACCCGTGGGTCAGTTCCAACGCGGTCAGCGACGACCATTATCGAAGTCAACGCGCGAGCCCTTCAGGTTGCGCGGACGCCCACCCGGCAAACGCGGCCCTCTGCGAAAACCCCCTCCCACCGATGCCCACACTGTTCACTAGTGAAAATGGCCGTACCTAGGATCCTAGTTTACAATAAATGACATCTGCTGGGACGCCACTGGGACGCTTTCTATCAACAGGAGGTTGCGTCCCAGCGGCCTCCCAGCAGGCGCCATCTGTTGTCATCTGGCGTCCCAGTGCGGCCGTTTCCACTAACGGCCGTTTCCACAAGCGGTGGCTATTCGCGCCAAAAACCTTTCCCCGCTCAAAATCCACACGCTCCAAAGATTTGCCATTGAATAAAAATGAGCCCGCAGACTCAGCCCCGCGCAACTGCTGCGCGCATCGTTCTCCTTGTGAGCGCCGCAGCGCTCGTGCCGATGCCGCCTTGACGAGGCCCCCGTGGCCTGTGTCCGCGGGCGCCTGGGTGACAGTGGCGCAATCTCTTCGCGATGCGCCAAAAAACACTAGTACACCAGTGCATTACACCAGTGGTGTACGTAAGTGCCGGGAAGGCGAGCACAGGCGGCGTGGGGGACGGGCTGCGAGGCCGCAATTGGTCCAAGGGGCCCGTGGCCGACGGATGGTCGCCTCTGGTGGAGGAACGTTCGGCGTCTTGTGATTTTTTGGTTCCGCGCTGGCGAGTTTCCGCGGGAATACGTCAGAGGAGCCATCCGGGCGAGGGTTTCTAATGCCAGTACATTATGTAATGTACATTATACAATGCACTGACATCCATTTACGCAGAGGAATGAATCGCCTTTGGCGCGCTCCAAGTTTGATTCCTGACATCAAGAGCTGAAGAAATGCGTTTCGGGGATGCCGTGTTGTAAGCAGATTCCGCAACATTCCGCGTCAGCACAATTCCGCATTCACGTCGCCGCTCTTTCTTGCAGCACTGTGTGTCGCAATCCTCGTTTACACGACGTTCGTCACGTGGCAGTGCAGAAGCCCTAGCGCCATACTGGAGATGCCGAGCAATGGTACCAACTATATGGGTCTGCTCGATCCGGCTATGTCTATTCGTATGGCCGTCTTGCCAGCCCCCATAATGCGTCGCTGTGGGAATTCCCACAGCATGCTTTGAAGTATGCCGTTATTGACCGAGCTTCATTGGAATGCGCATATGCCCGCCATCGCCTACAGCGCGCAAGGAGCCTCCTTTTTCCTTCGAAGGCAGACTTAAATTTTTACGTTTTTGGAAGTCAGATTTAGGGAAGACACTATCTTGGATTTTATAAGCTTAGAACCCTATGGACGCCAAACTCAGAGCCACCACCACCACCACTTCCCTGTGTGGAACTCCTTGTTCTATGCCATCATGATTCAAGAACATTACCTAAGAGTGCAATATACGTTTGAGAATCTCAAACGTATATTGTATATTGTATAAACATCTGATGTTTGAATGGGAAAAAACAGTCAGACTTGTAGCGATTGTGGAGGGTTCAGAAATGGGATGACGAAGCCATGGTAGGCAATGGAAGCAGCCCCAGAACTGTGAATTGGTCTATTTTAAGGATTTTCTTTAAGGCAGAATGCTTGAGGGAGGTTTTGGAGGAAGTCATGAGCAGCTTGCTGCCCATCGGCGGCATCCTCGCGTATTATCTTGAAAAAATAAAATACATCACTTAAAATCAGCATCATTTTAGTGCAAATATGAAATTTCGTTGCTCCGTAGCCTGGAGCAACTGGAGCATATCCCCCCTCCCTCCAGCGTCGATTTGAGGCTGAGGGTACAGAATCCAAAATAATGTCTTCTCTGAGGAACCTAGTTGCCCAAGCTGTTGCGAGCCCGGCAGCTCAACCCCCCGTTGATTTCGACCGCGGTTTGCGCAGTTTGACAATGCAGCTGATTTTCGGCTGCCGCATATGCAACATGGGAGGAATTCGAACTCACGGGGCCATCAAGCAGCCCCAAAACTTCTCATCCATAGCAGTAAGCAAGCTAGCTCCAGTGGAACAGGGGCCACATAACATGTGTACCAAATTAAAAGGTGTCCATGTGTGAATGTACCTGCGCTTGGGGGCAAAGTGCATATCAGCCTTCGATACAGCATTGAAATCATTTTGTTCCAAAATTGACAAAGCATTGATACGTTTTATTTTGCTGCATCATATTGTTGGGTATTTTCCATTCATTCTGTTGTCAGCTTGCAGCCGAGCGGGGACTTTATTTGCACGACAAGGTGAACATCCGCATCATGATGCTTCCCAACATCATAACAGCATGTTTCTGGCTGGAGCTTCTGACAACATTCCTGTGACTTACGGACGCTCAACCGACAGCCACGCAGTTGAGACTTCTCGCTGTCCTATCCGAATCTCAACAGAATCCCATGCCGCGCCTGCGACATGATGTGGCTTCTCATGGGCAAAAGCGTGCAACGCCTGGGGCGCAAGTTTCCTAAATAAAACCTTTGCGAATCGAGAGAATCAATCCAGCTTAAAGTACAGGAGCCCAGTATGTCCTAATTTGCGTGCTGGTCTCCAACCAGCCAACTCACAGTCCTTTAGGACATGTTTCTATGTTGCGAGAACTCGCCGCTGTTGCCTGAAAGGCACAAGTACGCTGTTTCTTCACATTTTTCAAAGGCTTTAGCTAAGAAGCAGTGTGCGCTGCTGTTCCCTTACCGGGTTTCAACCCTCGGCTGGGGCGTGTGCACAGTTTGCATCCCCGCTATGGCTAAAGATCATGGTTGTCCTCATCCCACGCCCTTGGAACGTGCAAATTACTCAGCCTTACTTCGCAGTATGTGTATTCACATCCAAAAACAGTAGCAGCAATGACAACAGCAGCAACGGCAATGCCAGGAGTTAGTGTACGCATAATATATGATTCACAGCGGCCTCAAATATCACTGCCCTGTGAAGTCTCACTGAAAAAAGGCATACGAAAATGAAGTCGATGAAGAACGATTCAGTCCATTTTAACACAATCCGCATTCCTGACTCACGATTTTCATGCATTTCATGCAAATGAACATGGAACCACTCTTTCGCATTTAATTAATAAATGGACGTTAAACGTTTGTGCGGAAAGGCAACTGTCTGCCAGTGTCGAAGGAGTTGAAATTGCTGCGCCCCATCGACGAAGTTAGGTCAACAGAATCAAAAGCAGCACCACGTTTTGGCTTGCTGTCTTTTCTTACCGCCCTTCAAGGCTCTCCTGGAGGACTGTCAGAAGACTCAGTACTTCACAGTACAAGATTACCCGTCTTTCTTTCCGAAAGACTGCCCTTCTTCTCTAGGCGCCTCCGAGCGGTATCTCCGGCCACACGGCCATCCCTCAGGCCCCTCCTCCCGCGCAGATGATGTTACCAAGACAGAGGAGGATTCGGAGTTCGTCCTTGAGGCCCTCGGCGTGCACGACCATGGGCTCCTCGCAAGCGCCGCCCTGCAGCCTCGACGAGCTGCCCTTGCCATCGCTCAGAGAGTTCTTCACTTTCTGCGAACAGATAGAGGCGCGCAGAAGATGCTCCGCTGCCCTGAAGGGCGGCGTCCAACCGCTTCTATTCGCTTGAATGGTCGGAAACTGCAAGCACACTGTGGGACCGGACGACACGGCCTGCACTCTGCGCCAGTACTTCGGCGCGGCGGTGGAGGCTGCTGGAGACGGAACCTGCCGGTTTCAGGAGACGGGGAGCCAGGTTGGGCGGTTCCGGCGGGGCAGCGTCCGTGCCACTGGGCGGGGGCGACCGAAAGGACAGCGCCTTTGACTGCCTGTTTAGGGTTCCTGGCTGCTGCATGCTGCGGCGGTCCCTGACTTGGGCAGATGGCGAGTTTGTGGCCGTTTTCAGCCTGCAGCTTGGACCAGGGGCGGGCCTTCCGGAGGGCGCGCTGTATGAGTGCGCCGTGCACGCGGGGTGTCGGGGGTTGCAAGGGTGCTGCGAGGACGAGGAGATGGACTTCGGGAGGCTCATGTGTTTTTTGCCTGGGGATGGGGTCGTGGGATTGACCTGTTCTGGGGTGGGGGAGGGAGTGGGGAAGATGGCGCTTGGGGCGTTTGCTGTGTCGTTGGGGTGCCTTCCGCTTGGCCTTGAGTGCCCCGCTCGATGGGGGGGTGAGTTTCGATTCGGAGTTCGCGAACCGGCGTCCGAACCGCGCGGGCCTGCAAGAGGCTTGGCCGGCCGGAGATGAGTTTTTTTCTAGGCACGTGTAAAAAGCGGCCTGATAATAACAAACCTATGAGTGCTTGGCTGTTCATGAATGCATCCACTCTGGCGGAGGGGCCCCCACCCATACAGATTCAAGCAGAAATGATGCGTGGAAGATTCGCTGAGGTGGGAGAGCGGATGGTTCGCAGCAGCTGCAAAGGGGGGGTTGTGATGGGCTCACCTTTCGTCCGAAGGCTCGTGTTGCCTTTCGATGAATTACAAATTGGGTGGAAATCGATGCAACGTTGCTGGGCGTTTGCCACTGATGCTGGTCTGGATTGACGCCCTGCCGCTTCCCCTAGGTTTGTTTGTCGGCATTGCAGCAGCCCCAATGCTTACGGTACAGCCCTGCGATCTTCCCGCCCAATGGCAGGCTAAACATGTAATTATAATTACATATTCAGAAAAACGTCACAAACCGTGACAAAATGTCCACCTGATCCAACTCCAACAAACACCTATCCGTCACCAACCCACCAATACAGCTTGTCCATGCAGTTCAAGAACCCGGGTATGTCACCCGCAAGCCAAAGAGTGCCCATCTCCAAACAATACGGCCCTGGCGGCAAGCGCGAGCAAAGGACAGGGCCGGAAAGGATGGGGGAACGAAGAGGCCCCCATCAAGGCGACGGGACAGGAGGAGGAGACGGCGCGGAGAAGATGTCATGAATCTCGTCGCGAAGGGAGTCAGTGGCGACAAGCATCCAACCAAAAAGGCGGTAGTCAAACTCAGTAGGCCGCCGCTGCAAATCCACATACTTCCACAAAGCCGCGGACCCCGGGGCCCACCACCCCCAATTACGAACCTGGGCCTCAGGCACCAGTACGGCAAAGGCGGAGGACGCCCCCGTACGCCGCACGCAGTGGTGGCGGTAGTCCTGCCCCGCCGCAGTGAGGTGTCGGGCGGCCTCGAGGAACCAGGTCTGAACAGAGCGGGCAGAAGGGGGGTGGGCATCAGAAGGAAGGCCATAGAAGAACTCGATGTGGCCGCGGCAGCCAGGAAGGTGCTGGGCGCGGCAGACATCGCGCAGGCGGACCCAATGACGGACGACCCGAGCCAGGTCGGGGAAGCCGCGGTAGTCGAAGGCCCGGATGCGCCAGAGAAGGGCCCGAGTGGACTTCGACTTGTGGCGCCGCTCCCGAAAGAACAGATGCGTGGGGCAGGACGCCGTGGAGTCGCCCGCGGGGTTGCCGAGCCAGATGTCGTCCATCAGAATATGGAAGCCGGAGTCCGCCCGCGAAAAGAAAACCGTGTCTAGGATGAGGGACACGAAGGGCCGAACCCGATAAGGATTGGGCTCGGCCAGGGCGAGGGCAGCCAAGCGGAAGAGGTCCTCCGCCGGAAAGGCGAGGACGGAGTCACGGTAGGCCGCCGGAGGGGCGTTGACGCGCCAGGCCCGCAAGAGGCGGGCAGTAACGGCGTCATGAGCGGACCCGCCCCCCAGGCCCGCCCACGCACTGACCGTAGAGATGGCGGAGAGGTAGCCCCCGGCCGAGTCCACGGATACCCGGCCCTCGGCCTTTAAAAAGAGCACGAAGGCGTAGAGCATCTCGGGCGAGGTCGGGAGGGCCCGCCATCCGCGGGCGGTGCACATGCGGGCGAATTTCTGAAACTTGTGCCAAATAGCCTCGCGGCCCGACGGGGCGTTGGCCTCCACCATCGACTGCATGACGGCCAGCCGCTCCTCGATGCTGAGCCGCGGAAGCTCCAGCGAGAAATCGGTAATGGAAAATAGCCCATAGAGAATGGAGGCCGTCAAGTCCGAGCAGGGCGGCAAGGGAAGGGCGAGGCCCGGCGGGGAGAATCGCAGCGATCGATGCGAACCGCCAGGACCCGCCACCGGGGGGGGCCCAAGGAGGTGCCCGTCCGCCCCGCAGTGAAGAGATCGGGCGACACCGGAAGCTCCCAGGTCGCGTTGGAGAGCAGGAGAAGATGCCGGAACCATGGCGCGGCAGGCCATATCGGGGCCAGCACGGTGGCGCGCACCCGGGGTAGGGACTCCAGAAGGCTCACCAGGCGATGGAGTTGGGAGAACGGGGGGTTGCACCAGTTGTTGTGCAGCCCCCAGTCGGTCTGGGCAAAGGCGTCGATCCCGCTCGTCATCGGGCACCACCAGCGGCTGTTGAACGTAGGCACCAGGCAGTTGGTGGTCGTCGCGAAGCGGTCGATGGTGAAGGGGCCCCAGGTTCGGTAGAGCGTCTGAAAGGCATGCGGATGGAGGGCCCAGTCCTCCGTGTCCCGCGTCCGGCTCAAGGCATCCGCCAGCAGGTTGGACTCGGTGGGTAGCCAGACCGGGTTGAGCGATAGACGGAGGGCCGATGCGAGGTAATGGACCTGCCGAAGGGAGTCCATGAGGGGCGTCGAGCGGGAGGTCCCCGTCGAGGACGCACTTGACGACCATGGAGTCCGTGTAGAGATTGATCCGCCGGCCCAGAAGCCGCTGGCGGAACGATTGCAGCGCCAGGCCCACCGCTAGCATCTCGAGCACGTTTATATGCAAGGCGCGGTCGGGCAGGGGCCAGAAACCCCTCGCCAGAACAGGGGTCGGGCCCTGAGAGGGTAGGACCAGCGAAGCGCCCCTGTGACGAAATTACTTGGGGAGACCGTTTACTCCCTTGTCTTTTCCCCCCGTTCCCTGAGGCCTCTTATTGGGAACATTATTGTCTTAAATTATGTTGATTGACAGCCTGATTAAAGGCCCTAGTAGATGGGATTAGGGCCTTGAGGAGGTACTCCTTTATTTGGGTGATTTCTGGCCAGCTGCAGTACTTTGTGGCAGTTAGGGGGACGGCTGTACTGAGCACGGTTGTTTTGGGACATTTTTGGGCCCACGGTGGGCGACCCGGGACGCGGTACGCCCTGCCGCACAAATGCCATGCGGTTGGATCATCAGTAATCATTGTTGCTTGTGATTCTGGCAACTCGCCTCCCGGATCGCGCGGATCG
>CAJHUC010000848.1:0-122750 GCA_905146915.1 Ostreobium quekettii | reverse complement strand
GACAGAACTTTGGAGTCCAGTATGTTCCCTTGCTTATTTATGAGTTGAGTAAAGCACTGGGTGCAGCACTCTCCTAAAACATAGACTGTGCAACATTTTGACTACAATCATGCATTTTGTTCCATTGAAATGCTTGGCACAATGTGCAGTGTACCAAAATGTAGTATCAACATAATGGCATTGACATTCAGCAGTTTGTTTGGCATCAGAACACACATTGCTCTGTGTGAAATGACACTGTCACCAGTGTATGGAGCTACAAGGGCACAGCACCTCCAGTCTTGCCCATTCCAATGTGTGATGGGATTTCTTAATACAGAATAATTCCGGTGACAGGATTGTCAGTTTGAACACTTCACAACACATTGGTGCCCACAGACAACAATCCCTGAAACCTAGTGACGAAGTCTGCACCCAACACATCTGCTGCTGCTGATTGACTTACTGCACATGCATTTCCAAGGCGAAGGCGGGCAACCAAATACACATGACATAAGCGTTGCAATATCCTGTATTGTGCCATTGCTTGTTCCTTGCTACGTTCAGCTGTGGCCCCTGCCAGTCAGGCCCAGCACAGACTGCTGGAAGCTGAAAGTGTTCATTCGCTGGGCAGTCACTTCGTTCGGAGGCCAACAACGCCTTCTGGTCGGATTTGGTATTCACAGGCGGCTGGCGGCAGATGCGGCGAGAACAAAATCTGCAAACAGAAGCACCACATCACACTTGTTCCCAGGTTTCTTGAGCTGATTCGTTTTGAGTCTGAGGAGAATGACACAAATAGAACTGGGACACATGTACAACAAAGTATTCTTTCTCCTTTGAAAGGAGAAAACACAATGCTGCATGTGCATCGCCTAGAAAATTGGCAAAGTAATGGGTTGCACCAGAAAATCCCAAGCACACAAGCAATAGGGACACAAGTGATTGACACTTCAAAGTGATTAAACTACGCAAGCACAGTATTGTTACATGCCTGGAAGGCACTCGACAATGGTAAAAGCTCAAGAACTGCACCGAAATCTTGATTGCAGTTCAAGAGGGAATGCCCATTGATCAAAAACCATTGAGATAAAACTTCAGCTGCCTGTAGAATGGCAATGAGTGCGGGATGTTGTGTCCAGGGACAAAAACCTTGGATCCTTTGGAAAGCTTGCTACTAAGAGGAAGGAATGCCCTTGCAACTAAGCGTTTTGGCAGGCAACATTCCAGCCACAATCATTTTTCAAGAATGCCCTCAGTCATTTCTTTCAGCCGGACCAATGGACTGCAAACTGAATGCTGAGTTAAAGTTGGTAAATTGCACCAGAAACACAGTGAAAACATCACAGCTTAGTCTAAGTTCAGCACTTCGGGCATGAATGTTAGCAAATGGAACCACCATGAATATGTTTAAAAAGTGCTTTCGCTAGTAGAAGATGACAGGTTTCCAGCAAAGACAATATTACCCACCATCGTGTTTTCACCTTATCAATGCTGGAAGATGGTTATCTTCCACTGGCAAGACACCTGTTTTTTCTGCAAGGATAGGCCGCCCTCTTTTGCGCAGGAAGAAACTAGTTTGCACAATGGCTACCCCTTTCCCAAATTTCCCTTGTGCTCCCCATCTGATAGAGAATGCATGGCACACACGTGCACCACAAGAGGATACTGCTTGCATTTAATGGCCCCAATACATGGTTTTGAATCAATGGATTAATGTGACAGAAATGATGTTAATGAAATACTTGAAATAAACACATTAATTGTATGTTTCTTATCCAATTATCACCTGTGGGCACACAGGTTTTGATCGTCATGGCCATTGGCCAATACCATTCGTGGACTTGCAAGCACACACCTGGAGTTTCCTTGAGGCGTCCAGTCCCTGTCCAGTACGGGATGCGAAAATTCGGGTGTTCACGCAGTTGGACCAGGCGAGCCCAAGGGATGGCAGCACCCCTCGGCCAGAGGACTGTAGTTCCTGCAAACCAATGCATGTTGGGGTCTCACGAAATTGGAAAGAATGGCAGGAAATCCCAATGATATGGCGCAGCCACTGTCTGGCGTTTAGCTACAAACACTCTACTGTGAGCAAGAAACAAGCCTTTGGGAATGTGTGCAGCCTTGGCAGTGCATTTTGAAAATGAAGGACTGGCCAAAGAATGGCAGGACTGTTGTCAAGAGAAACAATGCCAGTATTGCATACAGGTGCAAGACCATCAGTCAAGGTCCAAAATGCCCACAGGGTTGTGGCAGTATTTTAGCCAATGGGGAAGGGCAAGGGTTGATGATGGCTGCCAGGATGATGGGGAAGTGATTCTTTGTTCCTCTTTATCAGTGAACAAAAAGAAAATTGGATACTTGTGGAATATATATACACCTTTTTTTGTAATTGATATAGCTCCAATTAAACATGGACAAACAATTTGTTCTTGCCAGCTTGTCAGCACACCTCATTGACCCCTTGCATTGTGTCTGCCACTTGGTTGACAACAAGCACAGCCAGGTTGTGTCGATCTGCCAATTCCTGGGACACAGTGGCACTGCCTCTCAGTGATGCTGCATTCCTTGATGAACACACTGAAATGCAAAGAAAGCCTCCCATTTGCATCGATCGCAAGGCATATAGCCAGTTCTCTATTGCCACCCTCCCAAGCTTTGAGGTTAAGTTTCGTTCAACAGTGTCGAAACGCAACAGAGCCAGCTTCTTTGCCAATCTAGCTACCAGCATAGCATTACACAGGTGAATTCTGCTTTGTAAGCCCTTGCCAGAAAAGGCAAGGCTTTTCACCAATTGGTGCCATTGAGCTATGCGCAAAAGCAAGGGTTCATCGTTGTATGACCAATTGCCCTCTGCAGCTTGTGCGGTGTCAGGGGGTTGATGGCCACAATTCAATTCAAAAAAGTTTTTGTAACAGATATTGTTTGATGCAATCCAAAGCCATCCAACTTTCAAAGATACAGTGGTAGTATCAGCTGTATGATAAGATAAATGCGATGCAATCTCAAGGAGCACCCTGGATCCAGCAAACTATTTGAAGATGCTGCCTTCCATTGCCAACAGTGCAACACATAGTACAGGCTGTATTGCTGGACTATATGATAGTAGTATTGCACTTGATGGTACAGTTTGTGCCATGCCCTTGTAGCTGAACCAAATTGTGTGAGCATAATCACATGGTTTTTGCCCGTTCGCTGCCATGGTAAGGCAATGAATGCATTCTAGAAATGCGCCAAAACGTACCTTGAGCACAGCAGCTGCTCTGAACATCATCGATGTGCGCTCCTTTAGTTCTGTGACCTGCAGCAAAGAAGACAAGCTTGAGTTTTCAGCACCCAAGAGCCTTCGCATGTTCCCTGTTTCCCCCATTGCTGTCAGAGACCACTGTATGGCCGTTTTCAGGGCAGAAACAGCTTTCAACTGTTCGCGAAAAGAATGCATATGCACATTCCTGCATCTTTTTGCAAGAATAGCCACACTGTTGGAGACCAATGATGCCCACCACATACGTACCATGCATTCCAACAAAAAAAGAAACAACCACCGCGTATTGACAGGCATGTACATTTTTGCGATAGCTGCACTGACAAACAAGCAAGCACCAAGCATGCCACACATATACACAACACATGGGCTTGGACGCTCAGAGAGGCCTGCTTAAACAAACACAGCCAAAAGGGCACGTCTGCAATGTGCCAAGAGTTTCCAGCATCTCGGTTGTACATTGGCATTAACAGCATATCAGTTTTGCTGGCCCTGTGCCCAATGATAGGGCATTGAACATAAAGCATTCGTTGCTACAAGCTGCACCAGTTGTACCTTTCTGTGGAGACATATGCTAATACAGATGCGTGTGCATGTAACATATGACAACATTTTCACGCAGCTCACATTTGCGATACATGCAAGCACATCGAAGTTTGGGCTGCCATTCGCAGCGGACTCACAGTGGGTCGATCTGACACATCTCGAAACACGTTGGCGACTGAGTCAATCATCACAAGGCGAACCTGCCACCACAACACACATATGGGCACTCCTTCAGTGGTTTGTTAAGAGGGCTTGTCCCCTCCATTTCTATGGGTCAAGACTTCTTGGGCTACTTGGACACACACTGCTCCATTTGACAACAGGCCCTCCTGAATATCCCACAGTAATTTTGTTGTTGGGAAATAACTGAGTAGATTGAGAAGAACACAGTTTTTGCAACAACTCGAACTGCTCACACACTTCTGTCCAATATCAATAGCTTCCAAGGTCGCACTTAGTGTGCTCTGTTCCAGCCCAATCACTAATGTTTTGCACCAGTCAGATGCCATCGCTGTGGCTCATCCAGTGCCCACTGCCTCACCGGCATTCTCATCGAGCTTCCTTTGATGACATTGGGCAGTTGATTGATGCACACCCACAGATCCTTTGGGGAGGCGATGTCACAGTCGATGAGGACATTGTCAAGGGGCGGCAGACTGCCATGACTGAGCTGCCTGAGAATCACACACTCTAATAAGCACACTGGATGGTACGCTACATTGATCGATGCCATGACGTCATGTCGATGCATCCATGTTAGGAAGAAACAAACGAACAAACAAACACTCTAATAAGTGTGGGAGTTCGTCGTTGTGTGAGTCAATCAATCAAGCTTCCTTAAATTTGATGCTCCAACAACTGAAGTCACGGCACCATCATTGTGTGAGTGGTTGTCAGTATCCAAGTTGTGATCCACAGCTGTGAGAACCCACCCATTGAAAACAGTTGGGTGATAATGAGCAACACTGGGAATCAGTGAAGTGTGCAATGATCTAATGCTGACTCCGTTGAACACCCTGTGCATTGTTTAAGAAGAACATGAATTTACATGCGATGTTGCATTTGGAATAGAAAGCACAACAATGTCATCAGCAGCCTGCTCTGTGGGGGGCACATCTCCCCAACAATGGGCTTCTTTTCAAAAACGTGCTTGGAGATGAACCATCGTCAATCCATTTGTCAAAAGACGGGTACAACGTCAGTCCTTTCACCTACTAACTGGTTATGCCAACCAGTGTTTGGAGCTTTGTTTGTTTGAAGGACATTAGCTCAAAGGAATTATGTGGTTGTGAGTACGGGCTGGAAAAAAGCCGCCATCGTACTACTGCTCCCCTGGTAGTGCACTGATTGTCCAAAAGTTGAACAATCCAAGAGTGAATGTATGCATCATTGCCAGGATCATGATTAATGACATTCTATATTGTCAAGTGTGCCAGCCAAAGTAATGCGACTAGGCAGCAGCACTTGTAAAGAATCGAACAGAACATAGCTGCCTTTGCTGTCAATGTTGTACACTTCTGTCTGCATCAGCCCTGGATGGGGTGGCCATCGCTGAAACGAGCTGTCATTCCATCGCTGGCAGCAGAAACTGGGGACCCACAGGCGTTGAACCCTGGACACTGGCGCACACCCTGACCTTCTGACTCGCCGTTCCACAAGCTCACAGAGGCGCTTCACAGGAGGATCCCCTTCAGTGTAGATGTACCTTTGACAACACACACACAGTGTAGGGTCAGGCCATCAATCTCAATGTTGCTTTGCAGGCACATACAGGGAACTGAATGGACAACAGTGGTCCCTTCCATGGAGTGGATTGATGCTTTGGATCAATCTGGAGATCTTTTGCTCACTATCTACTATTGTGAGCCGAGACAGAATGCTTCCTGGTGTTGGCATACATACTGACATACGTGGATACTCCATGTATGCTAGCGACAATGCGGCAGTATGCATCCATCCTGTGAGTCACACATGCTCCCCAGGTGCAGGGAACAGCCACCCAAATACGCTTGCCTAAAACAAATCCCAAACATGCACGCAGCTCAGCATCAGACCGACCATGCTGGTGCCTCTCTTCACCATCTCATTTTCAACAAGTAAATCGTCCACCAATGTGTACATCTCTCCTGACATTCTCCAACAATAAGTATGTCGCTGTTTCCTGTGTCATGGCAATGCTGATTGGCAACAACACACCCGACCCAACAGGTGAAAGGCACTTGGGCAGGAGAGGACAATGGCAAGGACACTTGAACCCGCCAATGGGCAACAGCCTTACACTGAGCTCCCTTCCAGGCCACCCCTTTCCCTGGGAAGCTGCACACTCAGACAGGCCTGCAGGCACAGCTGCGTCTTTCCCACGCCAGATTCACCTACGGCAGCGGGCGGACGGTGGGTACATGGATGGCTGTTGGGTCAGCTGGCGTACAGTGCACCAGTAGAAACCGACATTCTCGCGATGCCAACTGCGATGCCATTTGACACTAATTCATGCCATCGCACCCACTTTTGCACCATCGAATCACTGAGATGGCATCACTTTGCGTCAAAATGGCATCACAATTGGCATCACAATGATGATGTTTTCTGATAGTGGCGAGCAAGATTCTTTACCAATAGAAAGAGAAATATTACTTGCCATGGACACCTTTGCCCTTTCTGAGAGATTCTGGGAGGCATCATTCGCACTGTATTGAAAAGTACACCGAGTTAACTTTTCAACAGCTTTAACAATCGCGATCGCTTTCGATGAGGACAGCGCCAACATTTGGGGGGAAGAGAGCGCAGACAGGCAGCGGATTCATGCAGCAGCCGAGCAGGCAACTGAGCACAAGGCACCGAGGGATCGGCGCGGCGAGTGTTCGCGCCATACTCCAGCACAATCCGGTTTCTGTAGGCCCAGGGACTGCCGGGCCACAGTCCTTCCATCCAGTGCCTGACGACTACACCATCAACCATCAGGTCCTTCATTTCGCCAACAACCCCATCGTCGACTCTCCTGACTCAGTCCAGTTTCAACCGTTGCCAGATCGCACTCCCAACCCCGCCCCAAACCCCTCTGATCAAATTCTTCGCGATCGACAGCGTCAATTGATCGACGTGGAAGTTGGCGCACCCACGATCTCCGTGATGCTGCCGCAGGGCAGGCCACCGTGCAGCAGGTCGTCCAGCACGGGGCAGCCCAGGGTGGCGCGGGGGAAGGCGCGCTCGCGCAGGGGCAGGGGGCGCGGCGGGGCGGCCGAGCAGGCGGGGCCCTGCATGCGGCAGGCATCCTGGACCTCAGGGTTGGCGGCACAGTTGTTTGGCGCCGTTTCATGGGCGGCAATCTGTCCGCAAAGGGCCCCAAGGCCCGGTGGTGCTGCTGCTCGGGAAGGTACCTGAGGTGCAGTATTTCCGGCCAAAAAAGGAGAAAAAAATGTCGTTCTAGTAATTTGGGTAAGGTACAGTATTTCCGACCAAAAAAGGAGAAAAACAGTGTCGTTCTAGTACAGTAGGGGTCCCTATATAGCGCCCCCCCCAATAGCGCCCCCGGCCCCCAATAGCGCCCCCTTTTTTGGCATGTCACCATTTATGTAGTACTTTATGCAGCTTTGTTGCGCAGTGGGACCTCAAACCAGTACAGGGGTCTGGTTTAGCGACCCCTATTTAGCGACCTGTCTAAGTTTAGCGGCTCCCTTTACGGCTCGTCACCGTTCCCGTAGTGCTTTGTTTCACTGCGACAGGCCCCAGCGCCCGCGACTTCGGCGCTGCGACAGTCGCTAGCCCCAAAAGCCGGTATGGACCCAGTAGGCTGGGGGTAGCGTACCCCCCACACTGACGGTCAAGGTACCCCGTACACCGGCAGTTAGGGTACCCCCTGCAGGCGGCCAGAGTACACCCTATAATGGCAGCCAGGGTACCCCCTACACCGACGGCTATGGTACCCCTTACACCGGCGGTCATGATACCCCCTACACTGGCAGTTTAGGGTACTCCCTACACTGGCAGCCAGGGTACCCTTTACACCGGCTGCTCAGGGTATCCAATTGACACAATAGCGCACCCGGCCCCCAATAGCGCCCCCCTTTTGGCCATGTCACGGGGGGGGCGCTATATAGGGACTCCTACTGTAGTTTGTGTTTCTTCCCAGACCGCCACTTCTCCGAAACGAGTCTGAGCTCCCGCATTCCTCCCTGGAGGAACGCGCCCCATGGCCTCACAGCGGGCCTTCTCTCCGGCCGCGGTCCGCCACCCCTGCCTTCGGTCCCTCCCCCGCGGCCCCGTCCCGGCCCCAGCCCTCGCCCCTTCCCGCGGTGGCCCACCCGATCGATCCCCATCGCCCGCCCCCGCCGCTTCCGCAGGTGCGTTGTTAGCCCGTTCTCAGCCCCACAACATTTTTCGACTTCCACATCGTCTTTAACAGCATGGAGCAGAGTCTCGGCGCTTTTTCGGGCAGGATGGGCACGCCCGCTGTGCGACGTGCTCCCGCCCTTTTTTGATCACGAATCTTCTCCAACCCCGCAAATGCACCCTCCAGTGTGCGTGCTTTCCTGCTACTGGTGTTGCTTGTTCTGCGTGCTCCTCATCTCGCACTGAGAGACTCTACCTCACCTTTCCGCAGTGTGGAAAAGTGTCTCACGCGCACTAACGCATGAGAGAGGGGGGGGGGGGGATTTGTATGGCCCATTTTCTTCTCGTAACAAATCTCACCACCGCAGATGCCGCCCTGGTGCTCGTGGAGGAGGACCAGCGCCACTACAGGGAGGTTAATGACCGCAGCGCCTCCCGGGCGGGTCTGGACTCCCCATGCCCCGCCGACTTCTACGAGCTGCTCGGCATCGACCTGGACGCCGACAATGACGCCATCAGATCGGCATACCGGTCCCTTCAGCGCATCGCGCACCCGGACGTGGCCGGGGACGCCGCCACGGGCCTGTCGATCCTGCTGAATCATGCGTACAAGACGCTGACCAACGAGGGGGCCAGGGCGGCTTACGATGCGGCAGTGAGGGCGTTCAGAGAGCGGGTGGGGTCGTTCACGGGGATGCCCGTCAGCGCGTGGCTGGGACCGCCCGGGGAACAGCGCGCGCTTTTCGTGGACGAGACGACTTGCATCGGTTGCCGCAACTGCACCTGCACCGCCCCGAACACGTTCTTCATGGTGCGTGACCTGTGCACTGTTTGTGGCTGTGGCTGTTGATCGACACTCGTTGGGTGTGATCGCGGGAGAGTGTTGTGTACCTTTGTGTATCTATGTGTTATGTGTCTACCGAAGAGGCCTTTTAAATGAGTCCACAAGCTGCAAGTCCATTCCTGATTGGGGCCGCAGTTGTCTACTTGCATGGCCTGTGGGCGCATTATGCAAGGGGATCGCTCAAGTCACGCCTCAATCTCAAGTCCAACTCCACTATGATTGCGAGTTTTGAATTATGGCAAAAGCAATACCAGCTTTCGGGATTGGTGACCTTCAGAGGAGGCACGAGTCATATTTTACACTTGGGAGAGGGCACAGGAGAAGGGCACAGAAAACTGTGGCTCAAGGGTGCCAACATCACAGCCTTCATCTTGCAATGGGGCATGTGTGTTACTGGAGGAAGTCTGTAGTGCTGATTGTGTGTGCAGAGATCGGAAGCCTTGCATGGCCGAAACCAGGAATGGACAGTGAGAATGTTGTCAGAATGGCAAGGATTTCCACGCTGCTAGTTCACATGTGTAGCCATTGGGACTTGGTAGAAATGCCTATATTTTCTGTTGGATTTCTGGCAAGGCTGGCATGACCCTGCCGCTGGGCAGTCGCCAGTGAACCTGGCTCATGAGGCCATTGGTGTTGGTGCCAGAAGCATGCTCTGCTGCTGCTCTGCTGCTGCTCTCTCCACTTGTAACTTCTATGGTGAATGTACAGCACTCAGATGCTGTTTGCTGAGCTGCCACCTTTGACTTTCCTCTGAATAGAGATAATTTAAATGCCACACAGTCTTCAAAGTCTCACACTAGCTGTTGCTTTTCTTCTCATGAACAGCTTGAATAGCAATCTGCACAGTTGCTGCTTCCCAGCTCCGACTGGACCTCATTCTCAATTTGTCACCATCGTTTGATGTGGGAAGGGACGATGGAGTTGCAGACTCAATCTTTGTCTTGCTTTTCGTTGCTGTGCTTTGGAGCGCAGCAGTGCCCTGCTGCTCAAAATGATGCCCTGGACGTAGTGCTGCTTTTTGTTTTGCAGTCAACTTGACCATGCCGTGTTTTGTCAAGAATAGTAAACTTTCTTTTTGGGGTGGGAATGAAAGGTGTGGTATGTTAGTTAAAGGCTGTTCACGTGTTGCATGAACTTCGTTCGGGGGCAAAGGTGTAGAACAGGTCAGCGCCGAAAAGTGGAAAAGGCCAAATCGGGTCGTTCGAACCCTGTTCTCGTTTGCTTGCTGCACAGCATGTTGTGACAATAGACAGGCTGTTGTCTTCCCCAGGAGGACGATTATGGCAGAGCCCGTGTGAGCCACCAATGGGGAGATGATGAGGAAGTTTTGAGAGAGGCGATGGACATGTGTCCCGTTAACTGCATCCATTTCGTAAGTTCACCATCTTCCTCTGACCGTTCACTGAACAAAACACAGATGATTGAAGGAATGTCTTAATGTCCAATGATTTTTGTTTCATGCTAGAATATTTTCTCATCATTTCACTTCTAGCATGCATCCTTGGGGAGCTCACGCGGGCCTGGTGGCTTTGCAACCCCCTTGCCTCTCCCTCTGTGACCGACTGTTCGACCATTGACAGGTAAGGAGGAAGCAGCTGGCGCTGCTGGAGTTTGTCATGAAGGGCTGCAAGCGCGAGGACATCGCCATCGTGGCGCGCCGCAGGAGCGGCAACATGGGCATCGCGCCGGCCTCCAACGACCCCTTCACGCGCGCCGAGGTCTTCCTGCGGCGCCGCGAGCGGGCAAAGTCGGCGGAGGAGATGACGGGCGAGGACCCCGGGAGGGCGCGATCTGAACAGGACGAGGAGCTTTCGGCGACGATCGCCTCAGCCTGGCTGGCCGTCGACCCGGAGCTGAGGGCCAAGGGGTGGCCGTCTTGGGAGCAGGCGGCCGCCGAGGCGAAGACCTGACCCAGTGTGTTCTGTTGAGGGGAGCGGTTTGGGGACGGCATGTCTGCCAGTCCCGCGCCGAGAATTTTTTGCTCTCTTCTTTTTTTGAAATCAACAGCCAGAATACGGTGCAAGGCTGGTTGAGCACTTGATTTCAAGGCTTGGGGCACACGCCGACATGAGGAGAATGGGGAGTGATTAGATGCCTCAGGGGCTAGTGTTTGTCTGACAGTATCCCTGGGTACCGTGTCAAAGCCGTTTACTAAATGGTACAGCAATCCACAGCATGACTGGCGGATTGGCCCCCTCTGACAGCCTGAATGTCCATGGTGTGGTGCATGTAGAGAGTTAGTGCAGGTTGCGTGCCCATCGAGAGACACAAGTTGCTCTCAATAGATTATTGTTTGACAAGGGCTGGTGAGCTTCACGGAGGTTTGCCGGGACGCTGCTGTCAATTTTGCGCTGGGGTGGCGACGGAAGACAGCTTCTGTGTCGTGTGTAGGTTCTCTAAAGCCAGAATCACCATGACAGAATGCTTTTTGTGTTGAGAGTGTGGGTGCGATGTGGCCTGGGCGTCGTTGGTCGAGACAGGCTTCGAAATGGATCTGCTATTGGCATCCTCGGGAAGGGTTTCTTTGACGTCAGCCGCAAGTCCTGACAAAACAACTGTTTGGGATTGGTTGCCGCCTGGTTGCGTTACCCCCACAGCTGCGCAAGTGCTCTGTAGCACTAATGAACTCTTGGGCGAGTTCAAGTGTGGAGATGTGGAACGGACGTGGTGCAGGGGCCATGGTCCATCGGCTGTAGGTTTGTGTGCCGGTTGGCAGGCCCGCAACGTATGAGATTGCAAACTCGCTTTCGGCTGTTCACCGAGAAGAGTATTTGGTGGAATGTGTACCATATTGATGTGTGGCAATGTCCATGATGTAACATCACTTTGTGTCCTGAGGCATACCCTGTGCCTGCATTGCACCATGCGGTTAAACTCAACCTCAGACTCAGTTCGGGCTCAACGGCGTGAGTCGCACACCTTTGCTCACAGGATCCTCCCTGAGTGCCGTGCTGTGTTGCCTTGCTGCTGCACGTGCCCCTCTGTAGTGCGAGCTGTTCTCTTGCCCTCAGGCACTTCTGGGGCATCCTTTGCAGCGTGGAAGAGAGCTCACGAGCGTCTAGGTTCATGATCACAACAGTCTTAGCTCAATTTGCGTCTCCATTGCGGCAAGTGTTGGTCGCAACGATGCATTACTCGTGCATGGCATTGCAGCCCGCCTCGAATTTCAGATACTGAACACGACTCGACTGCGTACCATTTTCTTGTGCAAGCACAGTTATCGCAAACTAACGGGGCGCCGCTCTCGCTTTCCACCAGCATCGCCATTGACGGGTAGAACACTTGGCAGCAGCCAGCCTGGTCACCTCCAGCAGATTGTGTCTCCTTCAAGGGACAATCACCGTTCCCAAGCTCACTGCACGCGAGGATTTTTCCGTTTTGCACCCCTGCACGCGCCGTGACCTCCTCAACGCGTCAGATTCAGGAACGCTGAAATTGACCGTTAGTCCGGCGGGGTACAACACGACTCAACAACCGCCTATTTCCTCGTCAGCACCAGGTCTTGCCAGCCGCGACCTTGAGAGGAGGACAAACACAGGCAAGGGTAGGCTTTCGAGTGCACGCATCTATAACCAGCACACGATCACGACCATAGAGAGTGTCGTCCACAGGCGTGATGGAACGAGCAAAGACGTTAGTCGATGTCCGAGCTCCGAAACTGCGCACAGCATCTGCGCTCATCATTCCATGCCACGCGCCCACGGACGTCCCCTCGCGGCAGACCCAAAAGAATATTCTGCAAAAATCTCCCAATAAGTAAATCGCCGACGCTGTAATAATCTAAGAAAACCGGTAATATCCCACCCTGTCCTCTTGAACGCAGTGGCACTATTGCTGAAACAATGCCAAATGTAATAAGCGGTACACCAACCAGAAGAATGTAAAGTGCTGCTCCCCAATGCCATGGTGACAACCCTACGCCCACTGTACAGGCTCCGCCAACAGTCGGGTGTGTGCGTTCGACGTGCCGGAACGACAGCCTGTCTGGTGGGGTCACTCCCCACAGTGTGACGAACGGCATTGCCTGCCAGTGCCAAGGCAGCAGTGTTGCTCCCATGGACGCACCCGTGTGCCCATTGCAGCAATGACCGGCTGCAATGAGTCGACTATCTGGAAATCCGCCTTTCGGCGTCCGAGGTAGGTCCTGCTAAAAGTGCGCCACGTCTGGCGCTGCTGCTGGCAAACTTCGGCAGCAGAATGGAACGCGAGGCGGAAGAGGTCAGACCCGATTCGGCTTGCCACAGATCGCCAGCACTGGTGCCACACAGGCAACAGGGCTCCACTGACGTCCCCACACAAATGAAGAGAAGCCGAGGGGACAGGCTTGCTAATGTCCCTTCTCTGCGTTGTAATGGTTTATGTATCGAAATGGGACAAGACGCGACCTTTCGGTGTGCTGTCCTTCGCCAATCCCTGCGCCCAGACTTGGTGGGCGGGCCAACATGCGTCAAGACCGCCTCGTTTTTATCAGTTCTTGCTGCATTTCTTCCATGGACCACGCCCGGCCTCGTTCAGACTTCGTTTTTGCACAGCCACCTCTCTCTTCAATTGACTTGCTTTGCTTCCCTGATTTCAACGACTTGGCTGATTTCTGTTTACCAGGCACTGGTTCCTCTTCTTTCTTCCCACAACCTGCCTGTAGTTCAGCTGACGGCCGGTATGGCTGTGTGGTTTGCTCACAAATGCAGAGGCAGCTCCCGCCTCCAGTGAGCGCGGCTTTCAATGCTGCGCCCAGCCCCCGCAGGCTGGGTACCCGCCAGAAAACGAGACTCCTGACCTTGCGCAGGGCGCTCCTTGTGCGCCTGTCCTTGCTGACGTTGAAAGGGTGGAATAGGACGTCGCTGGGCCCAATGTGGCCCTGAAACGACTCCAACAGCTCAACCACCTCTGAAGCTGAGGGCCGTCGGCTTGGATCCTGCAGCACCACAAC
Source organism: Ostreobium quekettii (assembly GCA_905146915.1). Lineage (NCBI taxonomy): Eukaryota > Viridiplantae > Chlorophyta > Ulvophyceae > Bryopsidales > Ostreobiaceae > Ostreobium > Ostreobium quekettii. The sequence goes on along the minus strand of CAJHUC010000848.1, from coordinate 108,857 downwards.
GATCCCTGAGGAATTGCAAACCTTCCAAGAAAGAGAAAACACTGGACTTGGGTGCCCGATCATTTTCTCTGAATTTCTCTTTCAGCAATGACGGCAACATCGTTGGCATCCAGGCCACCATAAATGTGACACAAAGGAGCTGCTCTCTATCGAATGACTGAAAGACAATATAGGCTGCGATTTTGTGGTAACACTGCAAGCTCTTGACAAGCTATAGGGTTCTCTGCAGTCTGGTTTTGGGGTTCAGGGCACACTGACTTTTATGAGTTTCCTACCTGCATCAAAAAGGCCATGATCTCAGCAAAAAGACTACAACATTGATTGGATGAGCTGGGCTGTTCTGGTTCACCTGCCGCCAGCACGCCACCACAACGTCCGCAAGCTCCTTGGGCATCTCCTGCGGCAACCTTGGGCGGTATCCCTTAGCTACACGGCCAGCAAACCTCTTGGCCTCCTCCCAACTCCTTGACCTCAGTACTGTGTCTGACATCAGCCGCCCCGTGAGCACCTCCAGGATGATGACCCCCAGGGAATATACGTCCGCCTTGTGGTTGTAGGCCTTTCCCAGGAACACCTCTGGTGCCATATACAGCCAGCTGCCCGTCTTGCTGGTCAGGCTGTACATGTCTTCATCATCCCCATTGCCAGTAAATTCAAGCACGCGTTGCTCTTCCTGGCGCACAACAAGAAGCCTGTTTGACTGCTTTGGTAACGCAATGCTGCACATCTATGCAGCCACATAGACTGTATCTTTACCCTGCTAGGAGTTGAGCTCAGACAGATGCCTTTCCTGGCCTGGTGCTGTTCATTTCAAGGCATTTGGCAATGCATGAACAAAGAATTGTCACCACAGAAGTTTTGCCACGATCAGCTTGGCACTGCCAACAGATGTTCCAGAGTGCTGAAGAGGAGAACAAACGGACCAACGTATTCTTGTCAAGAGAGTGTGCTCTCGCATGTGAGAGGGTTCCTGACCTTAAAACTGGTTGCAACAGCAAGCATTGCTGGCGGGTCGGCTCCAGGTGCCTTATGATACAGCTGACCGATGGACATTTGCGCACCCTGAGCAAATATACCCACCCACCCCTCGCCCCTAACCCTTTTCTCTCTCCTTGACAAGTCTCTGCACTTTTGAGATGTACACAGAGATTCTGCCGAGTTCACGTATTGTTTCACAGCAGAGTATGGATGTGGTTTTCTTTTCGTTGCAAAAACAAAAGAATTTTCTGCTCCAAATTGTGCTTCCCGTGGCCACACAGTCACTGACCTGGCGTGCCTGCGCCTCAGCCTCAGATAGCTCCACGGCCAGGCCAAAGTCCGCCAGCCTGATGCTTGCCTGGCTCAGATCCTCATGGCCCACCGTCAACAGGATATTCCCCAGCTTCAAGTCTCTGTGGACTACCCGCACGCAGGTGCTGTGCAGGTACTCCACAGCCCTTGCCACCTGTGCGCCAGACCACCGTGCACTCAGTGCAGTGCCTTGCGCAAGGCTCGGCATCAAACAATTGAGTGCCTACTGCGGCGCTTGGCGCCATGTGGTGGTATCAAAACCCTGCAATGGATTGCCAAGAGGCAAAATCAACTCTTCTGTTCGGCCAAGGGCAGCAAAGGTCTCAAAATGCCTGGTAATTTTCTCGGAATCAAAGTGGAAAACCCAAGCCTCAACAATCGGGGTCGGATGGCAAAGTGTGTGCAGATCGCGTACCTGGACGCACCACTTGAGCCCCGTCGCCAGACCGTACTTCGGCGGCCGCACGCTGCGCACTTCGCCCCGCAGCAGGTCCTCCATGGCGCCGCCCTCCGCGAACTCCTGCAGCTGGAAGGGCACCAGCCGCTCGTCCGACCGCTCCAGGCCGATGCCCTCGTGGCGCACTATGTGCCTGCGAGCGCGCCACACCCAACGAGTTCGGACACCCCTAGATGGCCCCCACACAACATTTCGCACCGGAGGCCCTGCATCATCTATTCACAGCGTGGACAAGAGTCTCGCATACACGCGCTTAGGAAGGGGTGCGCTTTGCATGTCCTGTCTCTCCGTCTCTTCGTAGCAAGTCTCACACCTTGACGTTCAAGATCCCTCGACCGGCGCGTCAACGAGAAACGTCAAGGCGTCAGTCGCCTAGAGGCTCGACCTTCGTCATTGAAGCGGCGTCCCGGGGAGCCTTGAAAACGCCATTTGGCCAAACGCGGCACGGCGGGTTCGAGATGCACCTTCGTACCTCATCGAGCGCCTGAAGCCGAGCGGTGGCCCCAGCTCCCGACGGTTTACTAAACCGGGGGCCACACACCGACCAGGGGGCGAGCCCATGAAAGGACGCGTCGGCGCCATTCAGCCGTCGGACGGAATCACGCTGAGGCGGGCCGAACAAGGTGATATTCCCGTCGAGTCGATCCCACGACGCTCCTCGGGTGACGCCAATGCGCCATCTTCCCAGCACGTCGGCAGCAAAAGCTGGGCGGGCGACGACAAAGGGGATCCCAGCCAGAGGAACCGTCCTCCATTACCACAAAGAGGTCTACGCGTGCCGCTCAAGCGGGAGGGGCGCACCAATGAACGCCAATCCGTGCGGGTTTCATCGCTCCCTCTCCCCTCCCTCGCCGCCTGGCTGCTCCCCCGCGGGTTGCGTGGCATTGACACCGCCATGCGTCAGTTGCGACCCGAATCACCGGCCGCCCGATCGGCCTTCGATCGGCCACGCCGCCTCAGATCGCCGAGGCGCCCTTCCGGCGAATCATTTCCCGTGTCCTACCCCGCAGACGCTCTCCGACAAGCCCAGCCAGCCTCGCCCAGGGATCCGCGCCATGCGACTGATTCGGTTTCTTTCGGGCTCACAGGCAAGCCCATGACTCACTTTCGCGCGGTCGCATTCACGGCCAAGGAGTGCGCGCGAACCGCAGGGGTGGGACTCCGCCACATCGAGCCCATCCACGAGCACATTCACAGCCACAACAAACACAGAAACAAACGCCGCTGTGAAAATCACTTCGCCTCCTCGTTCTCCCTTCCTTCCCAGTCCCCAAGCTCTCCGCCAAGCTGCCCAGTTCCATCGGCTGGCCCCACACCCCAAATCGCGAACCCCATTCCCAAAAAAACAGTATCAGACACCCAAGAACGGTCGCCTTAGGCCCCACCCCTTCCCCCCTCCCTCCCCCACCCCCCACCCCCCCACCCACACCGCGCCACCCACCTGTGATCCAGCTTGGACAGCAGCGCCGCCTCGGACATGAACCACCGCAGCTGCTCCTCATCGTCCGCGGCCCATGGCTTGAGCTGCTTGCGCGCCACGGCCTGGCCCTCGCGCAAGCACTTGGACACGACCGCGAACGTCCCCTGCCCCACCTGGCCGCATCTGCTCACTTCGCATTCCTCGCCCTCCGGCACCCACCTCAGGCTCTTCTGAGAGTCGCTTGCCAGCCCAAAGGCCTCCAGAATCGGCGATGCCGCCGAGGACGGGGTGTCGTAAAACGGGCAGCCTCCTGGTGGCACGGCGGCGTCCCGCCGCGGGCCCGGGGACCCGGAGCTGGACCCCCCCGCGGCCATGGCGCCAGTTTGGGCCCCTGTGTAGAGTTTTCAGCGGCGTTGGCCGTTGACCGTGGTCAAAGCCACGTGGGCGAGCGGCCAGCCGCTCGCCGCATCGTCTGCCAGAGGAGACCGTGTCGTGGTCAAAAATGGACACCACCGGGGGGCAGGGTGGTAGGATGCGAAGGGGTGAGTGGGGCGTGGCGTGATGCGTGTCCACGTGGACCGAGTTATGCGTCTTTTAGGGCGCGGGGGCGGTGTTATGGATGGCTGGTGGGGCGGTTGGGTGATGCTGCCGTGTGCGTGACGGGGCCGTTGTGGGGTGTGGCCTGCCGTTGGGCGTGGGAGGCATCGCGGAGGGAGTTGCGCGGATCTCTCGACCTGCTTGAGTGTGCGCCGGTCGCGGCTGACTGTCGCTCAGTATGGGCACGGGGATATGCGGTTGGTGCAGCTGTACACGCGCCGGGATCGCCGGGGCTTCGGTGGTTTGTGCGGCGAAAGCCGTAGAGCCACATTGCTAGAGTGGGGCAGCTTCGGGAAGGGGAACGCAGTGTCCGCAGTGCGAATGGATGACGCGAACGGGACTGATGACGACAATGACGACTGTTGAGACTGGACTGCGGATGGTTTCCTCACTACGAAACGGGGTAGCGGCGAGCCTCTGAGCAGGAGAGGGTCCCAATTTGAGCGAAACAGTGGTCAATTCCCCTACCAAATTGGCAGTGTTAGCATCAATGTTGACGTTGAGCCAGTGCTGCTATGTGTAGTAGTGCGGTGTGCTCTTTTATCAATGTGCTGATGCTGAGTCAATGCGGGTTTCAAAAAATCGCTGTCTAGAGAGGTACGGGAACCTGTGACACTGCGGTATGATGCTTCCGAAACTTCACAGGGGTGTATACGAGACGCTCCATATAATCCTGTCATGGGAGGATTGTGCGGGCGCCACTCTGGTCGACAGTGGCACCCGCCAAACTTGCTCTTGACTCGTCTCAACGGTGCCGCAGGCCCTCAGCTTGGAGTCCGCATCTGTCGTCCTACGGCTATCCCGACAGTCTTGGTGGCGCTTGGTCGAATTCACCACACTCAACGTCATGTGGACGCTGGAGCCCGTTGGGCTGGAGTGGCCGGGGTGGACACCCCAGTGCTCTCCTGTGCTTGGCCCTCTTTGCCTGCTGAATTGTCGCCGCGATATTTGAAGTACCACTTTCGAAAATACCAAACGACTGGCACTCTCTGGCAAATGCGTTGCCACTCGCACCGATGCTATACATTGCAAACATGCAAGAGACAAAAGATAATGGAGCAGTGGGTGCATGTCGTAGCTGGCACTCCCAACGCATTGGCACAGTAGTGTCCGCTCCAGCTAATCGATTCTGCCAAGGACGCCCCACAATCCCAGCATTGCCATCCATTCCACAAGCAAGTGGATCTACATCTAAATCAGGAATAGAAACCACGTCAAAATCCATGCTTTGTAGAAGGACTGCCCCACCCCATCCCCTGTCCACCTCAACCCTGACATGTGTGTGTGCACCGGTGGGGGGCAGTTTCCAGCCAACCCTATCGTGCCTTCCACTGCCTGAGGCACCACCAACTACGATCTTGCCGCCTGTCCATCGTCAACAGACCCTTAACCCTGGCCCCTTTTATGCAATCAAATCTTCTTTGATCAACATCACCACAGTGTGGCAGGCGATGCTGCGCTCCTCGCCAATGCTGTCCACTTTTTCATGTGTCTTGGCCTGCAGAATGGAAAAACAATTGAGAAGCGCAACCTGTGCTGCGACCGGCAAGGCATACACCAGAACAGCTTTGACAACAGCTCTAGGAGGTACAGATAACACATACAGGACTTGGACACCGAGCATGACGCCGATGACAACAGTGGAACAATAACAGTGGCACTGAACTTATGCTATTTACATTCAGCATAGTGTTACACAACTTCTAGCCATATATATATATATATATCAGTGTCATGTCAATTTATCCCACAAAACAACATATACATATGCCCTCAACCCGTTGCAGCCTATCACAGCAGCAATGGCGTCGTCTGCAGAGTCAGCACTACAATGTATCAGGCGTATATCCTGACGCCACATATCCCCAACAGATGCTGTGCACTGTCAGCAAGTGCAGCTGCCAAATTCCCAGGAAAACTCTTCTGGGGTCGATGGACAGTTTCTGCAGCAAGCAGATGGGCAGCAACCAACAAACTTGAATTCAGCATCTGAGGCAACGACATAGTGCTCTCAAGACAACATCGAAGCCGTTGCGCAAGGGGATGAAGTGGAAACAAAGAACCCAGGAGGCCACAACAGCCAGCTCCAAAACTGTGTGACAGCTTGCCTTGATGTTGATGACCGATGGGTGGGCATCCAGCAGCCGGCAAAGATTGTCGCGAATGGCAACCTATGGTGGCAGGCCAACAGAAAATTCCTGAGCGACATGAAGTTAACAAGCAGTGTTCTTGGAGCCAATACGCTTTCGGATCCAGTACATAGCAAAGTACTCTCCTGGTACGGGTGGAACTTAGCTGTGCTTGCTTGCGCAGAACGGCACAAACCACAACAACGCCTCAACAGTGCAGGGTAGCACTTTACCACTGTGGACATTGATCATCCAGGGCTGAATGACACGCAGACTAAGCGCCATGGCAAGCAAAATTCGACGTCAGTGCCGTGCAGCGCTGGAAGGTACAAAACAAACACACAGAGATACTCTACCCTGAGGCCCTGCTGGTTTCCCTCACATCCTTCAAGTCTACATTTTGCTTATGCATGTGTCACCATGGCAGAGGGGCTCTGTGCTACAGACACTTTGCCCCCATGTGTTTTTGCCCTCTTTTCGCTACCCGGGCCTTGCGCCGGTCCATCCTGCCAACGTGCAGCTGAGCTCTTTGCACAGTGGTGAGCATGCAGGTCAAACAAGCAGTCATCCCAGCCCCAAACAAATGCATGAAGTCTTTCAGCCAATGCACACAACCAGACGAGACCCAGCACCATTTCGACACTTCTCCACAGCAACATTATCATATGGAAGGCGAGGAAGGTGCTTCCCTTGCCTTGTGGGGAGAGAGTTTGGGTTTCTGGGCTATAAGCGTTGCATCGAGGTTCCCTATGACATAACCCCGCTCACGCATCAACCTGACCTACACACCAGACCCACACAGTTCAGTGCCAGTTTCACTAAAGCACACATTCTCACCCATCCAGCCCAAATTGTGCTGTGTCAAACCCTGAAACAGGATCGGACAACAGCAATGATGCCATAATGATGAGCTGCAGTGTGTATTTCATCGTAATGCCATCATGCAAGCAAGCAATCAGAACAATCACAGAGTGGAACAACCGAGTTTCCATATTCAAAATGTCAGAGAACTTGGAAACAAACAAGAGCACACTTACAAAACAGCTGGTCGCGGCCTGCATGCTCACTTACAGACTCTGCAATGAATATGTGTGAAGCGGCACCCTTCCATTTGGGGTCGTTGTCTGGAAACATCTGCCCTGTAAGTGCACAGAGGAGCGCATTTTGAGATCCTAACATATCAGGCTGTGTTCCAGCTGATGAAAGCAAGGTTTTGGAAGGGATGGAACAGTCAGTAGATATACAGCAGCCTGAATCACTGCCTGCACAGTGTGATTTCCACAATGACAATTTAGTGTCTTTGCAAAACTGCCATTCGATGGATCCCTGATTGGCCTATTGCAACTCTGCATTTTACACCTGTCAATAGACATAACAATGCTCAACACATGTGCCTGTAATTGTCAGCCAGGGGATGTCAGCTTGATTGTTGATTTACGCTACTGGCCAGCAGTTATTTCATGAAGCACAATTGCAGTCTTGAACCGAGTTTCCCTGCCATACAGCTGTTGTTCTCTTTTTCCTTGCATTCCATTTTTCGTTGATTTATCTGATTCTTCCAAGGAGAAGAATAGATCTCATGCAAAAGTCACACCATTCAAGAGCGGCAATTTGTAGGCAAGACTTGCTTCCATGCTCAGGACTGCTGCAGCCAATGCAACAGCGATTTTCCAATTTTCGAATTATCCTAGGAGAAATAGCACATAGGCAGGTTCACAGTTTGGTGTTGCCAAAATAGTGCTACGACTCAGAAGAGCTTGCAGGCGCTGAAGTACATGCTTTGCAACAACTTGCAAACTTGATAGGCAGGCGATCGACAGTCATGCAAGCTGTCCGCAAGCTTCCACATGTTGCTCCCAAACCCTCCCCACTTGCCCATCGTTGGTGGAGTGTGGGCACTTTGACAAACACAATAGGGAGGAATTTGGTTCCTTGCTATAAACGGTCATCCCTAGGCAAGCACCCACCGATATCTGGCAGGCTTAATGCGCCATTAATGGCATCCACGATGCAGTGCAGCAGCACATCACCTGAACCGCAAGCAATGCAGCTCTCAGCGAGTTCTTCCACTTCATTCTCCCCAGTTATTCCTATCCCATTTCACATAGCAGTGCTGTGCATACAGTACTGCTGCAATACCAAGAATGGTTGCCAGTGCAGATATGATAGCATCTGGGCTACTGGGCATCTGAGCACATACAGTCAAATACACAAGCAGAGTGGAAGCCGTACATGGAAAAGTGACAAGATGTCAATATGACACAAACCCTTTAAGGGAGAAATATTGCAAAGTCCCGGAAGGATAGTTTAACAATGAAGTGCTTCTTTAACTAGCCCCTTTGAGGGCTTGAAAAGAAGTCTTGCATGCACCTACCTTCAAGGTGCACATAGGCATTTCAGGGTAGAAGGCAGAAAACATCTGTTCCAGTGGTCAAATTCAATGGCAAGAAGAATGGCTCAGTGAATGGTGGAGGCGTACAAAATCGCTTCAGTATCATCTTTCACAGCATGGAACCCACGTCTAAGAATCCTGAAAAGGGTGAGGGATTGGTACATGACATGTTTCCCGTTTTGTCTGCACAAGAGCAGTGGATGTGAACCTCAACTGATGCCAATTAATAGCCTGTTAGTGATACATTTGAGGGCAGTGCTCTGACCCATTCTGACACAAGAAATCTGCACAAACTGACAGAAGGTTGGCGCACCATCGGAGTGCGCCTCGCATCCTTTCGTGTGAGGGATAGTTATTCCACCAATAATGAGGGGGTAGCCCTCAGCCAGCCTGTGCAAGTCGAAGCCATGGCCCACACGATACGGGAGCACTGGAGGGGCATCCTGTGCTGATGTGCTGCTGGGAGCCTCAACAGCACTGCTCACTGCGGGGGCGCTGTGGTGGAGAGAGCACAACAGGGTCAGACGCATGCTCGTGGCTGGCGCCCACAACCAAGATGTGGATATTATTAGTGGAGTTGCCATCACAGCCTGGCAAGATTGTTGTGTATTGCAGTTCTTAGCTATGAACTCACTGCTTCACAGCACTGCGGAAATATGGTAAAAGCCCACAAGGAACAGTGGTGTCTTCACCACGCTGGTTCAACTCGATTTCTGTGACAGTTCACCTTCACCCTGGGGTATGTTGGGCATTGATGCAAGATCTACAAGCAATGCACTTCTCAAAAAGCCAGGCAGCTTGTAGGCGATGGAGACTGTTGCAATCAAGAGACTTCTGCATCATTTCCTCCAGCATCGATTCCCACAAACATACTTGGTCAGGTGGTAGGTGACAATACCACGAAAAGCATTCCTTCTTGTCAAAATGCATGTTGGGTGTTGGTGTGGGAGGCCCATGGCGCATGGGCATCTGCACAGCCAAAGAGAAAGAATCTGGACTCCACATCACTGGACATGGGCCTGCATTTTGACAACATTACTGGAGGGATGTGTGCCTGACTGAGACTATGATCAGCCTGGACCAGTTTGTTCGATCGGGTTGTCTTGTTGGACCTTTGAACCACAGCAACACAATGGCAGTGCAGAAGAGTCTAATCTGCATGTTGCGACTGTGGAGGGCATGATGGCGCACCTTGAGCATGGTCTTCGGTCCAAACGGCTGCTTTGAAACTCCCGCCTTGGTACCTTCAAGGTGAAATACAATCCAATGTGACGGGCATATCCACACTTGGAACATGTATCAATGAGAGAAGCCAATTGTTGAACGCACTCAATATAGCAATAGAGCAATAGAATGGGACAGACAAAAGGGTGCAGTAAGGTAGGAAATCTAATGTACGGAATGGACACACTGCACACATGTGTCAGAAAATGTCACCTTTTCTTACTGCATCCTTAATTTTGGCTGCATTGGTGCATCCTGCCCAACAGACAGGGGGCCTTGATACTGAGTGAGTAGTGCAAACATTGTCAACAGTGCTCTGCAGCAGTGTACACTGAGCCTGAACAGCTTCAGCAAGTGTTGGTACACCCCATTCTTTCAGCAGATTAGCCTGACTTTGATCTGCCTTTCCATTTTGAATTTCAGCTGTGCATCAGCCACACTGTGCATGTGCAGCTCAGGCAGAATTGAGCTGTATGCTTCATGTTGCTGCACACACCTTGGAATCTTTTTTGATTCCAGGGAAATGTGATGTAATATTTTGGAATCAGAAAGAAAAAAACATGAAATCAAAGCAGCAAACGTTTGTGTTGCTTTGTCTGGGATACACTGAATTGCAATCCAGTTCAAAAGATCTTTGCCACCCATCCAGGTTTGTGAATGGTGACACCAGGCAATTCGCACAGCGTTACCGCTACTTAGGTGTGTCTATTCTAGTGCATTGGGCTCCTAACTTGTGGAGACACGCAATCTGAAGTAGAAAGAAACCTTGGCTAGCATGGCTGACTGCAACAGCTTTGCCAAGTTTCAGCACAGTCCACTAATGAGCAGCTTGGACACAGCCCTGAAATAGCATCATACACAGACTGAGCCAGCCTTGCAGCCACAAATACAGCCTTGCATGGCAGTCCTTGCAAGATTGGTTCATTTGCCGAGCGGACCCAGACTGTTTCCTTGCATTCTGCGATCAAACTCTTGCCATGCCACCCGCATAGACGCCTTCGCATCAACATCAAACAGCTCACAGGAGGGATGGAACCAAGAAGACAGTGCAAGCCAATTTCAACAGGGATGAAAATCACAGGGCACAGACGGAAGGTTCTGTGGCTGCCTCAAACAGGGCACTGGCGCATGAGAATCTCACACCGCTGCGTTCTTGGCTACATTGTATTTGTGAGCTGCTTGAAATAGATGTCAACAGGTTGAGCATGTATTTGGGCACAGAACGAACTGCACCCCTTGCGAACGTCTAAGTGCCCATCATCATCCTCAAGGTGCAAGGGCCCTGATAGTCACTACGTTGCTACAACCGTCAACCATGGAGTTTCGGCCTTCACAGTAGAAGGGCACACATTGCGCCCCGATTACGAGAGACGAGGGCTCACGAAGGTCCAAGGACCTTAGGTGCCGATGCACAAATCGTCCCGTTTGATACATTGACATGTTCACGATGTCGCCCACGACTTAACCATATGTTGCTCAACGCGGAGCGTAACGAAATCAGCTCGCTCCAATGCCTCGATCACGACATGGATAGCCGGCGCGGGGGGGACGCGAGTGGGAGTGGGGGGGCCTCACCGCGGCAGGGGACGGCGATGAGCCCCGGGCGGCCGCACGCACGGCGCACTGCCGCGAGGGCCTGTCGCCCTTTGCGGCGCCGGCCGACGCTCTGGCGTGCATGGCGAGGGAAAGGAACTGGGGAACGAGGGGCTGAGCCACAGTTCTCTGGACTGAAGAGAAGAGATTCGATGACGATACAAGTACACTGCTGTTAGCATGTATGCGATATAGGCAATCGGGGGTAAAACGGCCTTATATCCCAGTCTGTATGGAGCGTTTTTGCCTTATATCCCGGGATATAGCCTTATATCCCAGGGCTTCGCCCAGTACATTGTGGCGCCAGGGGCGCCCCGCCCCACACGCCGGCGCCAGCGCCGGCGATCAGCGATGGTGGCGCGGCCAGCGGCGCAGCCACGGGCCGTGGACCCAGGAGCGCTTGCGAGGGGCGCCTCGCGCCCCAAAGTGAGCACGGAGCTGCGACCGAAGACAGGTTGGCGAATCTCCGGCCGCTCGTCCCGTTTGCGGGGCGCCGGCAACTGCGAACCAGAGCGACCGCCGGGACCGCCCATTGGACCTGCTGGCGGCCCGCTCACTGCGTTGGTGGCGCCCTCGTTCGAGGGTGCCCAGTGGCCCTTATTCGCAGGTCTTGGCAGCTGGCGCTGGGGCCCCATCGCCCCGCGCTCTGCCCGCCGCGCTGATCGCGGGGGTGGCGCGGTTCTGGCGGGGAGGGGCGGAGTTGGGCCGGCGGAGCACCGCCAGCTCGGGAATAGCGCATGCAGGCGCCTCATCAGCGCGTAGCTGGCGGCCGGATATGGGGATCCATCGCGCCGCGTGCCGCCCGTCGCGCTGATCGCGCGGGTGGCGAGATTCTGGCAGGGCCGGCCTCCTGGGGCCCGCGGGCCGGCGGACCGCCAGCCCGGAAACAGTGCCCGCGGGCCCCCTCAGCAGCGCGTAGCCGGCAGCCGGCAGTGGGATCCACGGCGCCGCGCACCACTTATCGCAGGACGAACGGTTGCCCAAGTGACCGGCCCTGAGAGCTGTAGCATATGGCACCGTCCATGCCCGATCAAAAGCTTGTCCTTTCGTTGCTTCGCTGCGAAGCCATCCTTGTTGATCCTATCACTGGCCTCCTGACGTGCCACTTCGTCAGGAAACCTCACAAGTGGATTGCATCACAAAGAAAGGCAAAACTTTGTTACGGGGTGTTTCTGAAGGCCACTGGCCGGTAGGCCAAAGTAGCACAACTGATATGGCCAGTATGGCTCTGGACAAGCATGGGCCTGGAGATGCTCCGGTCGACGCCAGTCCTCAGCGTAGGTGTTAGAGTTGCCGTTCAAGGCTCTGGCCATTGGCTGATCTTCCCCAACCTAGGGGAAGCAATATCACAGAAAAGGACTTTTAAGATTCTGGAAGCCGGGTCGCATCTTGGCAGGGTTACAGGATGAAAGGTGCTACTTGCACAAGTAGCAGCTGCGCCATTATGCAGTCAAGTTTGAGCTCCCAACACTAGAATGTATAACAGATGCCGACCAATTTTTCATCTGTGGAGATGATGGTTTTATCGAGGTAAGTGGTTTTTGTGACCTATCAGCTGTATTGCGAAGTACCTCATATGTATTTGATTTGAAAAATGTACAAACGATATGGACGTTCAGCACTCAAGCATTGGCATCAACAGTTGTAGTGCTTTCAAAAGCGTAAATGCCAGTGCATGCACGTGCAAATTAGTTGGGTTTGCAGAACACCAACGTCTGGGATTTACTCAAGACTTCAAAACGCAAGTGCCAAAAGCCTATAGGATGTTTCTATTTCCAAACAACAACGACAACATTTGGCAATACCCAGGTAGATTGCAATTTGTGAAATTTTAAACATGCCCTTCAAATGGGAGGCCGTTGAAGGCTCCAATGTGTTGGGCATTTCTGCATTCTGTGAAAAAAAATCTGTGACTTTGTGAATTCTGAGAATTCTTTTTGAGCGAACAATGTGAATTCTGGCATAAAATACTCAGAGCACAATTCAACAACTCCTCACATCACAAGTCAGGGAGATCTGACAGCAGAAAACAGAGAAATCTGGCTCATTGACTCAACGAATTGTGACAGCAGCGTTCAGCGAATTGTGATCACACTTTAGCATTCATCACTCAAAGTTAAGCGTCAACGCCTTGAGTACCTTTGGGTTTCTGAAACGTCATAAACATGTTCAAGACGGCTGGGTGTGCAAAACTTGACCATCAGTATATGGCAGTCGTCCGGTTTTTCAAAATGTGAATGCAAAGTGGACGCCATGCTCATGTTTGCGCCACACACAATGCAAACGCAAAAAGATGCTCACTTGCGCCCGCATCTTATGCACAACGGGGGCCGCACGATAGTGATTGACGCGAACAGTGACATATGCCTTGAAATTTTGGGGCTTTGCATCGTTATTTAGTACGCATGTTGTACCCAATGTAGTATATACTTATTCTGTACTGCTGCATTGGACCCTCCAACACAATTCCTATGTGTGCTGCCGGCTTGCAATGGATAGCTACCCACTATAGTGGATGCAAATGAGTTGTGAGCAAGGAAAAGGCATCCCAAAGCAGCACCCGACTGTGATGACAATGGCAAAATTGGGTGAATCAGATACCTAAGGATTCAAAGAATTTCTGCGTACGTACGGTATGGTATACTGTGACCAGAGCGTATTGGCTGATATTGTGCCGACTTAGGCCATTACAAGCTCATACAAGGTCGTACAGTGCGGTCCACACTACCGTACATAATAGTGGTACGTAGTTTTGAAACACATAGGTAGGTACTGTGGTGGCAGAGATTGTTGCCGAATTAAATTTCGCGGAATTCAAGGGGTGGTACGTTCAAGTGCAAATATTTGCACAGTTCCATCCAGCCACGAAATCTACGCCAGACATAATATTCATATGTCAGTAGCATGGCGCGCCGTGACCATTGTTACCGTATAATATGGTGCCATGTCGCCACGGTACAGGGACAATTATGTTGGGTGATGTGAACAGAAGACGACTCAGCGCATCGCAAATAGCTGCAACAATTTATTGCCAAAGGATGAAAAAAAACGACCAATGTCGATAAGCAAGATTCGCAGGCACATGCATTGGAGTGTGAGTCAGCCACAACTGAAGACAAGCAACGCAGGAAAAAATACGATGGCTGGCACCGATTGCGATGCACCAACTGAAGAGAAGAAGATGTACAACGATAGACGTTGTACATTAATTCATGAACGTTGGTATAATCGAATGAACAGTTCCTCAATCAGCGCATACTATGCGCACAAATCCACACATGCTCATGGACATCGTATCAGAGAGATCAGATGCCATTGATTGAGTGGCGAGAACGCAATATCGACTGACGTCATATACTTCAGCAAATTCGCGTAACGCACTACACAAACAAACACATGCAAGGGAATCACAATCGCAGTCGCCAGCACATCTGTTCGCGAATATACAGCTGTCAAAGCATTGTGGTTGACTGTACAGTCGCATTCCATATGCATCAACGTCGCATTTGCAGTACACAGCATGAACATTCCTGCCAGTCGTATTGGTGATGTGATCAAAGGGTAGCTGGTGAGCTCATTTTAGCACCGCGTGGACATGCGCATTTGTCGATACGAATGTGATCACAACGGGCTTGTCAACGTCATCCATTAACCTTCCATTGCAATATACCCCGGCAGTAATGACGTGCATTGCTACTATGGCATGTGTGGCAGCAGATTCGGCTGCGGCCTTTCCCAAAAACCCATTGCCCAGAACTGCAGAATCTATACAGTACATGCATGAAGATATTCCGATGGCGGCAGCAGCACCACGCCTGTGTCGCGGCAGAGCATGGAACAAGCTGCACAACCATAAATAGCAGGGATCACTCGCCTCAATGATGGCAGCGGGAAATCGCGCAGTCGTGACTAAATGCTGATGGTTTGTACATGGGGTGAATAACTGCATTGCATTGCATTTTCCAAGTGAAACATATCCACGTTCATGCTCTTTTGTGGTTTCAAATGGAGGCACACTGATGGCTCGTTGCCACGCCGATGCTGGGAAATATCACACATTGACATTGATGCCAAACGTTCTTTTAACTTTAGAGAAGGAAAGGGCAGTATTCAATGAGCATTGTGATGGTTGAAATGTGGGAGTCAGCATATTCAATGCCAATACATTGGATAGCGAATGACCCAAGCACAGTTTTACTATAAAAAACACAGACGTGTTTCCGATTTGTGGCATGGTATGATACAAAACTCCGTGTACAGCAATTTTTTATGAACGGCGTGCTATGAATGTACATGAAATTCTTCGCTAATAACAACTTACTGCTGAAATGTGAGAAAAATGACGGCGTTCTGTACGGAAGACCCATTTTAAAATATTTGGGAAATGAGATTATCAGGCAATTCTCATCTCTCTCTCAATGGGGCTATTTGTCACATCGTTATAAAAGTAATGAATCAAGCGCGTGCTCCTCTGATGACCCTCAAGCACTGGCTCTCAATACCGATCGGGACCCAACAGGTGCACATTGTTTGGCTATGTCACATGGCGGATCTGCTCTTGGACCCTTGCTGCAGTTTACTTTCTTCAGCGTTGGCCTGCAGTGCAAGGGTCTACATGCCATTCGATGATGGCTGCTTCCTTGCTTGCATTACCTGTGCTGTCGTGTGACCCCCAAGTGCCCCTTTTCATATGTAGCACGCGCCATGCCCATTGGTTGGACTGCAGGGGTAGTCGACATATGCCACTAAAGCTGTTGATGTTACACACTGTGGATATTGCATGCCACACAATGGGCTTGTGATGCTATCAACGGCATTGTCATATATGACACTATATAGTGCAATAAGCTACTGTGACGTGGCCCACTATTTAGTACGCATGGCTGTTGGTGGTGGCCATTGCATGATCATCTGATATTGCTTTGTCTTTCATGGCAGCCTCAAGATGCCGTGCATGTTCTGGCAGTTCCAGCAACGTTCAAACAAGGGAAGACAGCGTTCTCTCTGTATTTTGATTATTTATCATTGCTCGCTTCAAGGAAGGAGTTGGTTTCATCCATCATGCCTGAGGAAGGCGGGCTGCCTATTCTTTGAGAGAGCACCTTGCTGGTGGTCAATTTCTTAATGTACGTCCGAATTTCCCAGTGAAATAGCAGTTCAACTACGTGATAACAATAATGAATGGCGTTACATGCACCGATGACACCGTCACTGACAATCCTACTGTTATGACGAACACCTCTTCATGTGCGTGGGTTGCCATGGAAGAAGGGTTTGGGTCTCGCAACATTTAATCGCCAAACAATGTAAAGCCGCTAAGAGCTACAAACGATAATTCAATAGTAGCACATCTACAAAGAATAACCACATATTGAAGAGGCGATGCCTCTGAATGCCCGTGTCATCATTGCCGACATATTCGAGTGGCATATTATGAAATTGAAAAATTTCGATGCGCTTGACACATCACTTGAGACAATGGTATCACAGGTTGTCCAATTTAAGCCAATGTTGCGCGAACGTATTTTTGTCATCATCACCCCCCAGAGTTTCTCCATCCGCACTAAACCTTTTTCCTCAATGAATCTGTCAACAGAAAATGGAGGAAGAGAGGTATTTGTTATTGCAGAAACCCAAACGGTTAGTGTAAGGCAATCTGTGGCATCCACGGAAATGAAAATCTGCTGTGCATTTAGTCTCATTCCGTGACATTCTGAAATCCGATACGTGACATATGGCTCAAAAATGCTGCTGTCCCATCTGTGGTCTGGCATTAGAAGATATACTCGGTGCTTCTCCGTCAATATCTGTGACGTGAACCAGGTGTTCTGTGTAAGCCCGCACGTGTTCCGTAGGGAATACCACTGTTTCATGTTCATATGCAAGATGACATGCACATTTTAATTTGTGCCTCGGTTTCCGTATCGTTGAATTGGTTAATGATAGAGGCAATTTGCTACTCTATGGTGGGCATACATTGCACACAAAAAACATTTCAGGTATTCCGATAGTATAAATGTATGGTGATATGTAAATGTCTTTTGATGCAAACAGTATTGAACTCGCTGCTGCCAATATTGAAAGGGAAAGTTTAACATTAAGAAATATGCAATATGCTACAACAATAGAGCATGCGTCCAGTAGGGTAAATTCAGATGGGCGATGTGAAATAGCGTGTATTAATACTACTGGTGCGTAAAGAATTTCACAATCCATTGGTATTTCGAAGTATGAATATCTCTTCCCCATCCATCTCAAATGAGGGTGTATATTGCTCTGGATATAGTGTGAAAGCGACAATATCTACAAATTGTATTCTATATATTTGCGATGCAAATAGTAAATATGCAATTTGTATAACTTGTGGGTGTTGAAAGCGTGTAGCGAAGACCATTCATTTCATTACAGAAGGTTGCTAATGTACAAGCACAGGATCTCCAGCGGTTCATTTGTGTTACCGCCACCTTTGAACACCAGTGGCGTCTGGCACGGTTGGCATGAATTATTTATAGCCAGCTCGAGGACAGTTCTGTGCACACTCAGCGTCAACCTTATTGTGTTGTACTCCCACGTATACGCAGCTGCTAATTGCAGGTGAGTCAGGACTCAAATTTTGCATCAATTCAGTTTGCTCTCCTGAATGCAGAACGTTTGGTTCTCATTTTCAGCCCATTATTTTGAGAGCAAGAAAAAGCCTACACATTATCAGGCTTTCCAGGAGCTGCTCAATAAACATCGCGTGGTCTCTCAATCTGGATTATTGCATCACACAACGCCCATGCAGCAAAGTTCTATTCAATTCGTGCAGTTGATGTTTTCTGTTCAGACTGGATGGGCGCCGACAAGCAGCAGCTGTGTTGGCATGCCAAGCGCTTTGTGGAGATTCAGGGAGATCAAAAGCAGAATATGTTGGGACCCCAAGGACGCTGCCAACCATATGACCATGTCACTGATGTGGTTTTCGATGATGAAAATTTGAAGGTGGTGATCATAAGGTCGGAAGTAGAGGGAGGCAGTGAAAACGATCTACTGATTTCAGTGCATGTTTCATGCACAATGAAAGTCGTTTCTTTCCTTGCCAAGCTTGCAAGCCCTACGATTGCCAGCATTGTGCATTGTTGCAGAGTTTCAACATGGCTAGTGGACCTGCAGGTCTCAAGACTGTGTGATTTCAGTGGCTGACAGCTGGCAAACAATCGCAGACCACCAGATGGAGAAACAACATAATGTGGGACACATAGCTCCCCTTGATTGCAAATCCCTCAACAACATTCCTAATGCTGGCAGCTCAAACCTGACTGCATAATGGTGCAGCTGCTACTTGTGCAAGTAGCTCCTTTCATTCTGTAACCCTGCCAAGATGCGAACCTGCTTCCAGAATCCTAAAGCCCTTTCCTGTGGTACTGCTTCCCCAATGTTGGGGAAGAACAGCCAATGGCCAGAGCCTTGAACGGCAACTCTAACACCTACGCTGAGGACTGGCATCTACCCGAGCATCTCCAGGCTCCATTGCTGCTTGTCCAGAGCCATCCTGGCCACATCAATTGTGCTACTTTGGCCTACCGGCCAGTGGCCTTTAGAAACACCCCGTAACAAAATTTTGCCTTTCTTTGTGATGCAACCCACTTGTGAGGTTTCCTGACGAAGTGGCATGTCTAGAGGAGACGGAAACAGTGCCCGCGGGCCCCTTCAGTAGCGCGTAGCCGGCGGCCGGCAGTGAGGATCCACGGCGCCGCGCGCCACCCGTCGCAGGACGAATGGTCGCCCAAGTGCCCGCCCCTGAGAGCTGTGGCATATCGCACCGTCCGTGTCCGATCAAAAGTTTGTCCTTTCGTTGGTTCGATGCGAAGCCATCCTTGCTGATCCCGGCATCACTGGCGGCGATCCGCCGGCCCGCGGGCCCCAGGAGGCCGGCCCTGCCAGAATCTCGCCACCCGCGCGATCAGCGCGACGGGCGGCACGCGGCGCGATGGATCCCCATATCCGGCCGCCAGCTACGCGCTGATGAGGCGCCTGCATGCGCTATTCCTGAGCTGGCGGTGCTCCGCCGGCCCAACTCCGCCCCTCCCCGCCAGAACCGTGCCACCCCCGCGATCAGCGCGGCGGGCAGAGCGCGGGGCGATGGGGCCCCAGCGCCAGCTGCCAAGACCTGCGAATAAGGGCCACTGGGCACCCTCGAACGAGGGCGCCACCAACGCAGTGAGCGGGCCGCCAGCAGGTCCAATGGGCGGTCCCGGCGGTCGCTCTGGTTTGCAGCTGCCGGCGCCCCGCAAACGGGACGAGCGGCCGGAGATTCGCCAACCTGTCTTCGGTCGCAGCTCCGTGCTCACTTTGGGGTGCGAGGCGCCCCTCGCAAGCGCTCCTGGGTCCACGGCCCGTGGCTGCGCCGCTGGCCGCGCCACCATCGCTGATCGCCGGCGCTGGCGCCGGCGTGTGGGGCGGGGCGCCCCTGGCGCCACAATGTACTGGGCGAAGCCCTGGGATATAAGGCTATATCCCGGGATATAAGGCAAAAACGCTCCATACAGACTGGGATATAAGGCCGTTTTACCCCCGATTGCCTATATCTGTATGCGGTGGGTTGTCCTCTGTAAAGGCCGGAAGGGGGGGGGGGGGGCATCAACTCTCTGCGCGCAAGGGGGGGGGTCAATTTCATTCGCATGTGTGGCGTATGCTGTGCTATGTACAGGCCGCAGGGAGGGGTTCACCCACATTCTCTTTTGGGGAGGGGAGGCGTGGTGGCGTGTCAATTCACGCGAACGTGGATGGGGAGGAACTGGAGAGGCGACAAGCGGCGGTGTGGCCCTGAAAAGAGGATCCTCTTTCTCTAGAGATTCGGCGTCGCGGGCAAACGCGTTGCAGTACGTTGCTTAGCCTGGTTGCTGAACGCAACATTACCTGCACGGCACAGTGAAGTTTGCAAGTGGCGCGTTACACTCAGGCCGCCCAGCGCGGGGACTGAAGCGCCACCCAGGCGCAAGACGCAAACGCATGTGTCGCAGTGCTCACCCGTCAGCAGGAGCATCACGGATTTCAGCAAAATGTTGGATGGTGGGAGCACTCTCGCTGACTCTGCGCCGTGGGCGTCGGCATCTGCTGCAAGCATTCGACGGGTTGCCGGACATCTGCCCTGCAAGCCACTGCTGCGTGCGCCCTCACTGTGCTATACCCTCACGCATCCAAAGCCCACTGTTTTCGTTTTCCGAAATAGAAGTTCCCTGCAGAGTGATTGTTTTTACGATTTATTGCAAGTCCGTCAGCTTGCCTGTTTCAAGCGCTGCGCGTGGCACCCAACCGGCATGGCGGTCTCTTTGCCGAAATTTTGTCTCCTTTGAGGACACCAAGTACTGCACTGACTGCTAACAATAGTTAGCGCAAAACAAGCACTGCAAACCACACTTCGCAGCTTCGCCAAAACCGCGGCGCCGAACACATTCTCTCGCGCCCACCCCCACCGAGGTATCTTGTTGCAGGTGTAGGGGTTAGGGGTCAGGCTAGGTTAGTTTTGGAGGGATTTGGTGCAAGCAGTCACCGATTTGGTGCAGCCAGTAATTGTATCCCCCCAAGATACCACCATGCTGACTGCGCACGCCCGTCACCCAATGACCTCGTTCCACGTGTCCATTTTCTGGCGACGGGCGGAGATCCGCATCTGCGCCCTCCACAATCTTCCCTGGCGTGGCTATCAACCCCTCAAAAGTGCCCACCCCACTCCACCCCACGCCACCCCGCACTGTGCTGCGCGACCTCCCAGCCCCTTCCCCTTCCCCCTTCTCCGTCTATCCGCAAAACCCGCCCGGTCGCCATGGCGCTGAGCACCCTCAAGCCCCTGACCGCGCCCAAGGCGCTGGCCGGATCCAGGTTGTCCGCCAAGAACGGAGCGTCCGTGGCAGTCGCGCGCCCAAGGACGGTCGCCGTCCGCGCGGATGCCGAGGACGTGAGTCGCCGCGCGGCGATGGGAATGCTCGCCGGCGGGGTGGCAATGATCGCGGGCGCCAGGCCCTCCGAGGCGGCCTACGGCGAGACGGCCAACGTGTTTGGATCGATCACCAACCCGTCGGGGTACATACCCTACTCTGGCGACGGCTACGTGGTGCTGCTGCCCTCCAAGTGGAACCCGTCGCCAGAGCGCGACTTCAAGAACATCGACATGCGGTGGGAGGACAACTACGAGCCCCTGTCCCACGTGCTGGTGACCAAGAGCAAGGCCAGCAGCGGGTCGATCGAGGGGTACGGGTCCCCGGACGCCTTCCTGAAGAGCATTGGCAACTACCTGGGCGAGTCCGTGTGGATCAGCGAGGGCGTCACAGAGTCCGAAGGCGGGTTCGGCAAGAACAAGGTGTCCGCGGCGTCCCTGCTGGACGTGTCCACCGCCAAAGACAAGAAGGGCAAGTCTTACTACAAGTACGAGCTGTTCGTGAGGGCGGCCGACGGCAATGAGGGCGGCCGCCACGTGCTGCTCACCGCGGCCGTGGGTGGCGGCAGCTTGTACATCCAGAAAGTGCAGTGCGGCGACAAGCGGTGGATGAAGGGTGGCCCGCGGGTGGACGCTGAGACGGTGCACAACTCCTTCGCCGTGGCTTGAGCGTCGACCGAACGTCTGAGGTCTGGATCGGAAGGGGGCGCGTCGGTTAGATTGGCGCGTCGCCCTTCCACGAGTTCGAAAATTTAGAACGGGGTGGGGGTGCGCTGAAGCCGGAGTGGTGGCCGAGCGAGCCGTTCCGATCCTGGACGCCGTCCGTGGCGATGTCGGGGAGGGCGGCGGATCCGTGACTGGGTCAGGGAGGTCGGGCCTAGGCGCTTTTTTCTGTAGCCCGGCGCTGTATTGAGTAGCCCGCTGCCGTTTTCTGCAGCGCGGCGCTGTTTCCTGCAGTTTTGAGGGCATGTTCGTGGCCGGGAGGATGGGGCGCCCGGGCGTGGCGATTTTCGACGCCCGCCTCGCGCGGTCTGCTCGACGCGTTGTTGACACTCCGGGGAATCGGGGGGGGCCCGAAGCTTTGCATGCATCTTTTTCTGTATGAACGTGTTTCTGTAATGTGTAGTTCTGGATTGTAATCCGTGCGTGGACGCGGGCGCCTCGAGGGCGCGACGGGCGACTCTTCGAACTGGCGAAATTGGTTCAAGGTGGCAGAGGCGTGCCGGCGCGCTGCGACGGCTGCAGATGCCTGTGCGCAGTGGTCGCCAAAACTGTTGTCGCCAACGTGCGTTTCTCTTCGCTGCTGTTCTCCTCCACGCAGACGCCGCCGAGAACCCGCTCGCAACCACACCGACCCAGAAGTGCATTCCCCCGCGCGCGCTTTGTGACTCCCTTGCTCGTGGGTTCAGAACACTTCCGAATCCGCTGTCAGTCGCCTCCACTTTTCTTCCCAAGCGCCACTGCGGCAGGAAGCCGGTCCCAAGCCGACGTTCCGACGTCGACGAGTGCCGCTTCGATGTGCGCCCCGGCGTCGGTGGGGCCACTGGCAATGCACACGCGCAGAGCTGTGGCCCGCAGTTGAGCTGTCCCCGCCTCCATTACAGGACGTCGCCCAGTGAGTTCCCGTTCCGGAAACACGCTCTGGACATATGTGTTCGGCGACCTCGCGAGTCAAGCCCCGACCCCCCGGGACCCCACCAAGATCTGTACCTCTGCGCACCGATTCTCCGATTCTGTCGCGTCGCCGGTCGTCGCAAAGATGGCGCAAGGCCTGACGGCAGTGCTGATGAATGGCACCGAATGCTGTGTCGAGGCCGCTCCCCAGCGCACGTTTCCGGCATACTGTGGACACCAGAACGCGGACAGAAACTGTGAAATGGGGGTATGCCGCCGCGGCAACCGGGCAAACGAAGTGGCACATGACTTGCAAGGACCTCTGAATGCCAAAGTCTAGCTTTACAAGATAAAGCAAGAAGTTAACCCGGCGGTATTTAAAATACTCGGCCGTCAATCAAGCCAGGCCTGCTCACAGTACAGCCCAAAGCACGGCGGCAGCCCGCAACGCATCGACAGGGCCACTGCCACGCTGGCGTTCAAACACGCCCTTCTCGCGCAGCCGCAAGCCTCGCGACGCCGGCTGCGCACCCCTCGGACGAAGAGTAAAAATCCGACACGGGCGATTGGCGCCTCTTGCCCTTGGCGCCCCGCGAGGTTTGCCGGCAAGCACAGCAAAGCGGGCGTTGGGACGGGAGCCAGGAGACCTGAGGTCGCGAACGCGGCCAAGTCAAGGTGAAAGCCAACAACCAATGACAAACCACGCGTGAATGCTCTGAAAGCTTTGAGGTGGGGGCTGAAACGCAAGCAACAAAGGGCCTTTCGCAACCACGGCACAGGGCGGAGTGGCGCGACAAGGCAGAATGGCAGAGTGTGGCGCAGCGCAGCGTGCGGATCTCCTGCCTAAGTGCTGGGAGGTGCCATTTTGCCCACCGCGGATCTCGCCATCCCCGCCGCCCACGTCTGCCACTCCAGGCGCTCAAGCAAGTGGGCACGATAGGGCGCATGTGGCGATGCAAGGTGAAAGAGCAGTGGTAGGCGTGGGTGCCGACATCCCACAACGGCGCGCGATACTTGCCGCTGGGCATGAAAAGCACAAAGGCAAAAACGCGGCGGGCCTTAAGCTGGGGCCACTGCTCCCTCGTAGACCACTGAAAGCGCACCCACACCACTATAGCAAACTCACCCACCATTCTGATGGAAAGATGCTTTCCCCTTCCAGCCCCCACCCCCCCTCCAATCCACCCCCACCTTCCCACCCCAATTCAACCGCTTTGTTGTGCGAGGCGTGAAGTTTTTGACGCGGACATCGACTTCACGCCGACTTGAAAGGAATGCGTAAAAGGATGTTTCTGGTTTTCGGTTGGCCCGCCCTCACCACGCACTCGTCAATCTCCCTCCCCCACCCCACCCCCACTCATTTCAAGGGTTTTGTTGCGCCCAAGCGCCGGCCAGCGTTTGCCCCGTGCGTTTCCTGTCGTGTTTCTGCATGCCTTGCGGCAAAGGCCCGTCACGTGTGAACGGCCACTACGATCTACCACCGTACTGGCCCAGCCATGGTGTCCAAAGCTTCCCTGCCCATCTGCCACTCAATCGCCCACAACACTGGGCCATAGTCTCTGATTGCAATCACAAACTCAATTGAGTGGCGACTCAGCAGCGATTCAGGCGCCAAACTTGGCGAGCACAACGAGCGATCCCCACAACCGGGCCTGGCTGCGGCGATCGCCTGCTATGGCGCCCGCCAATTGGCAGTCAATCTCCAGTCAATAGTAGGGCAGCCAAGGCGCCGGCTTCCAGCGCCTGGGCTGCCCCGCTTTGCGCCTCGCCCAGGCCCCTCCCTGTGCCAAAGCTATTTGCAAACGCCCTCCTGCACGCTCATTCCCGTGCTCCTCGGCATGCAACAGACCAGTATGGATGAAAAAAATGATCTTGAGGAAAAAAAAACACGGTGAACGGACGACACACAATAAATGCTGACGTGTAATGGACAACAGCTGATATAATAATCCCAAAAACAAACCGAAAAATCACATACAGAATTAAATATGTCAATGATAATGGAAAACATAATGCAGCTTTTGTGGGGACACTAATACTGTGTGCCCGTGTGTGGAGGTAAAAGACGAGATTTCCAAATCCACTTAAATATGATTAACAGGCAACAATCCTGTTCTCTCTCTCTCTTCTTGTTAATCCGCAGATATTTAAAGGTACTTTATAAAAAAAACAGGAGCTAAAACACTATACCTTGCAAGACTTGAAAGGAAAATATTCCAAAGGCCAACTGCACACGCCCCAAGAAGTTGTCCCGTCGATTTGATTCGTGGCATTTACTAATGGCACTCGGCTTCGCATCACGAGAGTCCACATCACTAATTAAATAACCCCAACCTTTCCCTCATTCCCACGCTGCAATTGGTGCATAGATGGGCACATCAATTGGCGCACTGATGGATGCACAAATTGGTACAACAATCGTTGCATTCAATGCTATACCAATTGATGCACGAGCTCACCCAACGATTGGATAGCATTTCATGCACTAATTGTTTCCTTCAACCTGGTCTTAAAAGATCAAGTTAAAGTGCCTGCAATTCATTGCCATTGAATATGCTCAAATCATTGTGAAACGCCTTTTAGTTCAACTATCACTCAAGGCGTCCTAACCATCTCTATTTCCGCCCTAACACATCATACATATGCATTGCATCGTATGCCTAAAAGGACCATATGGTAGTACACTCCCAACCACGTGACTTTGCGCCGGGTTAATCACAAGACAGCGCGTGCGCAGTGCACGCGGGTCCGGCCTTGTAAATGATGTATAAGATAGTACAAGATGAAGCAAAACGTCCATGACGAAACCAAAATAAGCCATAAACAAGCCAGAAGAGAAAGAAGAGAGAAGGCGAATACTATCTGCAGTTAGCTCAACTTCAAGCAATCGAAATGAGGCACACTACGGCACCGTGCTATCATTCCGATTCTGATCCATCCGAGCTGAAAAGTATGGGTTGCCTGCGCTTGTGCTCTAGTTGGGTGTGTAGTGCAAGATTGCATCGCCACCATGTGATTCCCATTCTGTGGCAGGTACACGCCATGATTGGAATCCCTGTCCCGTTCAATGATTGCACCAACCATGATGGTGCCATGACGGTTCAGTAAAAGGAAGGCCGCCCATTCTCATATCCATATGTTGCATGGCCATTACTTGTGATTGCTGACTATGCAGCGGCTGAGTCATGGCCATGTGTACTCTCTCTTTTCAAACAGGAGAACCAATCTAGAGACCGAAATTGAGAGCACTCAGAGACAAAAACAACCAACAAAAATTCCAGCGAGAAGAGCACAAACCACTTGGTGCTGAACTGAGCCACAAATTTAGCCAAAATGCAAACCGAAAAAATTCCTAGGCAAGGCACGAGCAACTCCCCCCTCCTTGCATGCTCCCTTCATGCATGCTTAGCCTCCTATAGAAAGGTAAGGCGCCCCTTCAAGGCAGCAACCTCCCTTGCCAACCTTGCCAAAGGTAGATTATCCCTTGGCATCAATAACACCAATTTCTGATAAGTGCTTGCAACGACTCTTTGCACCAAACGAGCACCACGAATAGAAATGCCAGAAGAGAGCAAAAGCGTGTTCATAAAAATTGAAGTCACAAAGGCATAACCCACTGCTTTCTACAATTCCCACCAATTTTCCTTACTCCAAAACACACTACACCACTCTCCTATTTGATTGGCTGGTTCACGTACACCACCAAGAGAGACCAAAATATCGTTAAGTTATATAGTCACCTCTAGGGCATCAAATGCTTCTTCCTACGCTTGCTTTTCTGAAGTTATCCTTTGTCTCCTGGTCCTCAAGGACTTTCTAGCATAGCAACTCGATGCTTGTTGACTCGAGCTTCCAGATGCTTGATCTTGCTTCATCTTCAATATAGCTCAGCTCCTCCAATGCACTTCACAATTCCTTTGACGGTTTTCTGCCTTTCTTTTGGGCCTTTCAGAGCTTGGCCATGAAGATCTTGTCTCCAACACACATTCCCACGTGGCTTCATCTCACTACAACACTCCTTGGCTTGCCCAACTGTCACCAACTCGTCGACAATATTGACACTCAGTTTGCAACACTCACCATAGTCAGTATTACTAAGAGCTTGACTCTTCTGGTCTCCAATGTTGTCCAAAAGGTCTTAGCAAAGTTTGCCAAGGTTCTTCTAGGCTCACAACAACTTTGCACACTCACGCAAAGCTCAGAGCAGTCATAGACATGCAGACAAACCAGCGCTCAGCACTCGAGGTGCAGTGCTCCCCTTCACACAAAATTTTGTGTAGGGTCTGGCCTTTCGCATGGGAACACAGGCCTTGATGCGTTCCCAAGATGAGCGCACAATGTGCAGTGATCTGGACAGTCTTGGCCCTCAACAACATAGGTTAGAAACCCAATTCAACAAGTTTATTACAGGCTCACAAATTCAACTAGTTCAGTGTCCAGCAACCAGGGTATGTGCTGCGACCAAATGGGCAGACAACCCTTCTCAAATACTCTATACCCGCTCCCCAAAGATTCGCATTGTTCTTGAGGAATATCCTATTGTACAACTTTGTTATGGAATACAATTGTTCCAACAAAAACATCCAATGTATCTACTATTGGAAAATACAATTGTGAAACAATACCAATTCCCATTATAAACATATGAAAACGGCCCTGTCTCGTCTCTATGAACCACGCCGCCAACATATATTTAGAATTATGCTTCCTCCATCTGGAATTATTTGTCCTCTATGAATTTAGCACTATACTTCTCTATCACAAATGCTTCAGTTTTTAATGAAATTTCTTCCAAAGTTGTGTCTATGTTTTGGGAAAATACAATCAAAATTTCAAGACGATCCATCAAGTATTGAGAATTTGGCATTACTTTGTAGCAAGGGGTCTCAAGGCAAAAAAAACACGCGTTTTTAGCAAAGTCACCAAAACAACCGTTTTTCGCGATGGTGAGAGGCACGCCTTCCCGCTGGCGAAACAAAACCGCCTATACAAAACTCTCAACCTCATTTAAATTGAAGGTTGGTGTGGTCCTGATGAAGAGGTAGGGCGACAAAAAGCGAGTTCTGTCGGGTTTGATCGCCAAACTCGCCGTGGCTTACGGCTGCAATTCGAGGACGATCTGGCGAGTCGGAGCTGCCTTCAAGGCCCAGATTTTTGGGCGAGGAGTTTTCGACCTCCATCGCCACCACAAGGGCAACTGCAGGAGGCGCCCCAATGCTGCCAACAAGGTGCGATCGAAGGTGTTGGCGATCTCCATGGTTACGCGGCGAACTATGCGGGAATTGGCTGCCAAGCCAGATTTACCGAAATCGACAATTTTTGAACACTTGAAGGGAATGGGTGCAAGAAGGATGGGCAGGTGGATCAAGCCGTGTCTCACACAAGAGCAGAGACACACCAGGCTGCGTTGGATCGTTGGCCACACACGAAAAGTTGGCCAGAAGTGGGAATTTTTCCATTTTGCAAACACGATCCACATCGATGAAAAGTGGTTTTATGTGATGAAAGATGCCCAAAAAGTGTGGGTTATACTAGAGGATGGGCGTCTTGGTGCTCCAAATACACAAAGCACAACATTCGTGAAGAAAGTGATGTTCTTAACTGCTATAGGGCGGCCCCACAAGTGGCCAAATGGGGCCAAGTTCAGTGGATTGATGGGGATTTGGCCATTCATGAAGGAGGGATTTGCGGTGCATTCAAGCAAGCATAGGGCTGCCGAAGAGGCAGAATTGAAGTTGGTTTCAGTGGATGGGGATGGTTGAAGAGACATGATGGTGGACAAAGTCTTCCCTGCCATCAGAAATACTTACAAACACTTGAAGAAGCATGTTGTTGTCCAAATTGATGGGGCAAAGCCACTCGCAAAATCGTCGATTCAAGCATCGATCGAGGCGGAATGCTCCAAGCAACGTTACAACATAATTGTGAAGCAACAGTTAGCACAAAGTCCAGACTTTAATATCTTGGACCTTGGTTTTTTCATCCGTTGCAAGTCCGTGCATCGCAGATCAACGAGAGAAGAAATCTGCAGGACATCATCAATTCCGTGACAACGGCCTTCTACGATCACGATCCTGGCACACTTGAGTATGTTTGGCAAGCGCTCTTCAACGCGTTTGATGCCACACTTCGCCACAATGGGGGCAATGACTTCCCCATGCCACATGCCGGGACAGGAAGAGCGCAAATCCATGGGGATCTCCTATGGATGTGGAATATGAACGTACATTTATTGGATAAGGTGAGGCGTTTTGGGGGGGCTGCTTAGAGGGATTGGGACTAAGTTTTTTTCCTTAAAAACTGGTAGTTAAGGGCTTTGGGACCCAATATTTCTAATTTTATTCTTTTTTGTGATTTTGACATCGTTCATGTTATTCATCTTTTAAATAAAAGCCAATTAATTCCCGACGGAGGAAGTGAATGATAAACACAAATTATGTAGCGCCATGTAAGACCTCAAATGAGATTAGTTGCATCATAAAATAACAATTTCTAAATATGCCAAATTCTAGCCAATTAAGCACATTATTGTTCATAACTATCAATGAGCTTTTATACTATTAGCGTCCGTGCATGTTTATCAACAAATCTCATCATATTCCATCTCAGTAACCCAAATTCCATAAAAACACTCCCATATTTTACTTTCATGTGCATCCCATTCTCCAAACCTGAAAATTAAATAAACCATCACCTTGAATTATGTAACTTTCATAGTTGCCAATCAAACCCCCTTAAAATCCATTCAGATGGTACCCTTTTGCTCCAAAACTCATCCAACTTTATCATTCATATATATATATATATATAATATGTATATATAACCACATTTATTTTTATTGATTTTCAGCCCAGAACCACACGTTGAATTGACTAAATCTCAAGGAATTAACTTCTATTGCTAACTTTTGGCTTTTATTGATTAATGGAATATTTAATCACTTCTATTCACTTCTAATGATTGTCAATATGTCTTACTTACAAATTACCATCTCCCAGCTATAAGAACCCCATTCTTCTCCTTTATCCTCAGTAGCTTCCACCTTGTTCCTACCAATAGAAATGTACTCATTTTCCTTGTCTTTAATGTTAGACTTGCTAGCCTCCCCATCATTATTCTTTGCATTGTCCTCTATGCCCCGCATGTCTTCTGCCTCTTGCGCCTCCCGCACATCCTCACCTGCTCGCTCAAGCTCCACAACCTCCACTCACCATTCAGAATCATGCGCTGTGTTGAGTAGCCCTACCCTGACCATCTGGCGGAGCTCAATACAACGGTCATCCCACATCCTTTCGTTCTTTGCCTCCCAGTACATCCACTCAGGGTTGGTGTCGAGCATGGCCCCCGTGGTCATCCTTTTCCCCATCGCAAATTCACAGAGGTGGCAACGCTCATCACGCATGCATGCCCAGCACCCTTTGGTGCCATACTCGTTTTTGCCACCCGGCAATCTCCACCACCACAGGCCCTCTTCCCATTTTGTTAGGGCATGGTCCCCAAGCTCTGACCATCCTTCACTTCATCCGGGCCATCATATGGTCATGGCAATGGGGCAACCACCCCACTAGCCCCTCCTTTCCAGTGGCTTCGATCCACCTCCATATTTTCTCTCTCTCTGCTTAGAGGGTGACCCTCTTGACCGCCAACATAAAAGATATCCAATACTCCTCGATATAGTCATGGAGTTAGAGGGATGCACGGACTGGCATCCACACCTTCGAGTAGAAGATGACAAGGGCTTCCCAATAGGCACAGATTAAACCGTGGAGGAAGCCTAGAGGCAGGTCCTTGTGAGGGAGATATACACTAAGTATATTGTAGATTAGAATTATCGAGAAGGGGGTTTTGCCGGTCCATGAACAAACTTTGCAAAATAGGAAAGTACGGGAGAAAGGGGGCTCCCGTCATGTACAATAAAATAATATACAATATAAAGGAGAAAGGGGTCAAGAGGAGTTGTCATATTGTTGAACACGGCAACGCGGGTATAACTAGGCTATGGATGGGAAGTGACATGACTTAAAACCAACGGGTCAGATGGGGCACTGGGTGACCCCGGGATGATTCACCTTGGGCATGGGAGGTGAACGGTTGAACGGAACTCAAAACAAACATTCGAACTTGAGCATGTTTTTAGCAGCGCCCTTTGGGCTACCGCATTGCCACATTATGGACAGCTATATATATAATGCCCGTTGGCATGGTTTTCGGTTGGTTCGCGGGCGATGCACCTGCCGAGGCACCCGATGGGGCCGCGGGGACCCCTCCACCAGATGGCCGGTGGGCTTTCCGGGGCGTTCGTGTTTTCAGATAGCAATGTGGGCTCAGGCCTGCAGAATGGCCAGGCGCAGGGTGGCCGTACACGCAGTGGGTGCGCGCGACACCTTGCGGCCTGCGGGTATAGCCGCTGGGAGGCAAGTGGGCACGGATGGAATTACAGGCTGTCATGCGGGGTCGGTCACATGACCCCCGCACACAGCAATACACAATGTACAAGACATTGTATCGAATGTACTCGTATTGATAGTATCTCATCCCCGAGTACAATAGGGGCCCGTTTTCAAGTACTACAACTTTAACTAGCCATAACTTCACTACTGCTAACTTGTTTGGGATGATTCAAAGATATATGAAAAGCTAATATCCTTCTCTATCCAATCTAGGCACAATCTTATGTCTATTACCACTTCCCAATGTATAACTTGAGTAAACCGGTTAACCCCCCAGTAGTTTACACTAGAGGTGGCCACACTCGGGTGCCGTCCGGTCCGTTAAGTCCGGTCCGTAAAACTGAGTGTGATATTCGTCCGGTAATATCCGGTTCGCTATTTGCCGTACTGCCGTCCGCAGAATCCGGCTCTCACTTTTTCTTCACCGTTATTTGCCGTTAAATTAATGGATGACGTGTGCGGCGTCCGGTCCGCAACAAAATATCCGTTGATTAATAATTTTGGTTCGTTATTACCCATAGGTACTTGCTTTCCAGCCACGGCAAGGTCGAGGCGAAGTTGCCAAGGGGTTTCCATTTTGCAGCAACTCGAATTACGATGGGTTGCTGCGGCGGTACTCCACAGTTTCCACGCCAGGGCAGCGAGTGTAAAGCCCATCCACCAATTGCAGTTAGCGATTGGACATATTTCTCACAGAAAATCTCTTCTATCTATATGATACCCCAGGTTCATCCACCATTCCAACATAGTACGTCGAAGTTCAACAGTTCAACATACATGAAAACGGGCAACGAATAGTACGAGTCGTGATTTGTTATCTTCCATCTCTGCCTATCGCACCCTCGCTGCGGCGGTACTCCAGAAGTTTCCACGCCAGGGCAGCGACTGTAAAGTCTATCCACCAATCGCAGTATTTGTTGGGACGCATTTCTTGAATAAAATTTTCTTCTATCTATATGATACCCAAAGTTCATCCACCACTCCAATATAGTGTGTTCAAGGTGCACTCTGATCCTCTCCTCTTTTCCTCCCCTTTCTTTCCCTCCTCCTTCCTCCTTTCTATAAGCCGGGATGCGCTTAGCTCGGCCACCATCCACTCTCGGCCATCTGCCACCCTAGCAAGCTCAAATGATCCACGTTCTCGGGCCTGAGCACCATGCGCTTGGCCGTCACAATTAGACCAGCCTTCGAAAATGAGCGTTCACTACTGGCGCTGGAGGCCTGCAACACAACCAAAAATACTCAGTACTTCTCAGCCTGTGAACTTCATAAGGGCACTGTGGCATATATATATAACTAGTTGGCATCACAATAAAACCAAACTTGGAAAATGAGCATTCACTGCTGGCGTTGGAAACCTGCAACACAACCAAAGGTGTTCAGTTCTTTCCTTCCTTTCAACTCCATATTTCACATAAGGGCACTTTGGTATATATGCACAGCCAGTTGTACTCACCCACTCACCTGTGTTGCTAATATTCGATGTGCAAGCCTGGCCACTAAGGGGAAGCTGGTGTGATTCTCGCCCCACCAATCCCCAGCACTCCATTTTTTTTGATATTCACACGCTGGTGTCCATTTCAAATCAAACCACCTTTCGACTTCGGCCTCCACTGGGTCCATGTGCAGTGGGGAGCATGGGGACCGTCTTCTCCGTCTTGATCGTCGGAAACATAGTGATCCCTTAGGTGGGGGTGATGCCGCGTCTAGCCAACTCTGTTGCACAGCCTGTGCTGCATCCTCTTCGGATGATGAGCCCGAGGAATGGACTTCGGGCGCCTTCACCATGTGCCTCAACTGCAGAAGTCATATGCATGCTGTTAGTCACATAAGCAAGATATAAAAGTAGGCACCCCATGCAGCCAAGTGATCCCAGGAGACGGCTGTTTAAGGCGAAATACACAACAGGCACAGTCGTGCATGCAAAGGCACAAAGGACACTCGGTACCGGCCAAAACTATCCACAGTTGGATGCACACATTTACAAAGGCAAAGGCCACAAATCAGAACTGAACTCACCAATGCCATCATCTCTTTCTTCAACATCGCTTGGAACTTTGCCAGGGTGTCATATTCTTCCACCAAATTTGGCCAATCGTTAGCATTGTTCCAGATCCTCCTCATCCAGTGCAATGTATTCCTCCTTCCGTCCACAGCCGCCGCTAGTGCCCAGTTGTATATTAGGTTGACATTATCACAATCCGCACACAGTTTTCTTGTGAACTCAGAGGTGAATTCAAGCAACACAGGTTTTGCATGTGCATCGGTGCCACTGACATACAGCCGGTCGTACAGCAACTTCAAAACATTATAGAGGACATCCGATATGGTAATATACTCGTCCCCCTCACATCGCTCAGACAACTCCCTTATGGACTCCAAGACTGGCAGCACTTGTTTGAAAATGCACCACCCAGCTGCTGGTATAATGATCCTAGGAATTCTCACATTTGCTGTATACTCGCGGATGCTTCTCTCCAACAAAACCGCCCTCTTAATCAAAAAATACATGTTGTTCCACCTCGTCGGGTACCAAGTCCCCAGACGCAATATTCGCTTTGGACAAGCTTGCTCCATTTCATTGTCAGGAACCGTCAGATCTGCATTAGGATCATCGGCCAACTCAGCAACATCATCCTCTTCCCTTACACCTGAGTAATCCTCCTCCTCATCATCTGATGATACATCGCCGGCCACTTCCTCCTTTAGCATCTTCCTTTGCACGCGGCGGAAAGCCTTCCAAGCAAGGGGCGATTTGTGAAAATGACTTGCCAATTCGCGAAGCGGTTCGATGAGCTGCTGAAACTCTTTCACATTTTGGAAAGCGGCCTTGACTGCGGTATTTAACAGATGGCAAATACACGGGTTCCAATCAAAAATCTCCTTTTTCTCGGCTACTGAACTCATATTGGAGGCGCAGTCTGTGGTGAGAGCCACACGATCGCACGGCGACTCGTCCTGAAACGCACGCACAGGGTCCGCTTCCATCTCCGACTCCGTCATGACTTGGTCACGCGGAACTACAGGGTGCAGGCCATACTTCAATCGGATCTTGAGCAAGGCATGGCTTATCGCGTCTGCAGTGTGGCTCCCAGGGAAGCTGGTAGTCCCTGTCACCACCAACGTACTGTGCTTTAAAAGATGGGGGTTACCTTTTGCACGTGATATATGTCATACTATACTGGCCGATACAGGCCAGTACTGATGGTTATCATGCCATGGCAACACAGCATCCACGATTCATGTTCAATAAGGCGTGATTCCCAGCCAGTGAAGGCCGGTACTAGTGCAGCGAGTGCACATGACACGGTTGGCAAAGCACACAAGAGTGGTAATTAATCACGGCATGCATGCAAACAGTAAAGAATTGATATCCATGACATGTCAGACAGTGTTGGCCGATGGCAGGCCATTACTGATGGCTTCGTGCCATGGCAACACAGCATCCACGATTCATGTCTAGTGAGACGCGATTCCCGGCCGGTGAAGGCCGGTACTAGTGCAGCGAGTGCACATGACACGGTTGGCAAAGCACACACGAGTGGCTATTAATCATGGCACGGATGCAAACAGTAAACAATTGACAACCACGAATATTGAAAATATCATAGGACACAGAATATGCCATCCAAACTCACCCAATATGCGTTTCTTCAGGCTCCAATCGGCGTCCACCCAATGCAATGTCACTGTTATATACGGGTCCGTGCTCCTGCTTGTCCAAATGTCCGCTGTCATGGCAACTCTTGACTTGTCTTGGATTTGGGACACCTCTTTCCTTATTTCCCGCTTGATGTCATTGGCCTGTCTTACCACCGACCTCACAATTGTTTGCTTACTAATAGATGGCCAACGGGGAATAAAGGCTCGCATGAAATGAACGAAGGGCGCCGCCTCAGCCAGGTGGTATGGTGCATTAGCGAAACTGACGTACCTGGCCATGTGGGTCACCGCCCTATTCCATTCTGAGGTCCTAGGGTGCCATGTCTCCAGGTAGGTTTCCAACGATGTACCCAATTTCATCTGCTGGTTGCCCATAGGATTACTAAGTTTGTCTCGAAGTGCCTCAATACTGAAAACGCTATGTTTCTCTTTCAAATGTTTTGAGGGCCCCGTCCAACTGGCACTGTTTGAGTTCTTCTTTCCCGGGTTGTATGACAACACTTTGTATATCTTGGTAATGCCCCTCCCATAACACAACCGGCAAACAACAGTAATGGAATGTGGTCTCTTGTCGGGCCCTTGCACCTCGTCTATAATAAACCCCTCTCTACACCATTCCTGGTGGCCTGGATCCCCTTTGTGGTGGCATTGTTTGCGGCATGTCCTCGGCGACCCTTCCTCCAAGGTCGCCACCATGCGCGTGGACTGCTTTGCTTCAGTTAGTGTTTGCTGTTGCTTGTGTGGAGTCCGCACATCAGCAGCCATGGCAAGCGGTTCGGGGGTGGTCAGACGCCTTCTCTTGGCCCTGCGCTGTGGCTTATCCTCCACCACAACGACACTCAAACTTGGCGATGCACCTTTAAGCGAATCAGTGTCCGCGGAGCTGAACGCACCCCTCCCAACAGGAACATCATCTGCGTCTGGGACTCCTCGCTCAGCAACAAATGCTGCGAGGTCAGCACCACCATCGCCACCAACAGAGCCTGGCGCAGATGTCCATTGCGTAAATAACTGAGGCAACATATATTCGACAATGGTTTTCAGATGTTACAAGGAGATGTTACATGCACACTTCCTTCTGTGAAATAAAGGCAGAAAAGCGTCTCACAACCATGGATTGTTCAGCAAATATCACCTTCCTCGCCGGTGGCAGGCGGTACTTGGACTTCACCTCACAATCAGATTGTTTTGTTAAAAAAAACTAATCGGAGGAAGTCTCCGTGTCACTCCCTGTTAGGAGGCCGGAGTCCATGACATTGAACTCCCACCCAACCTGTGAAAAAAAATCGTCTTCAACGAGTCTTTCTTCCAACCGTCTTAATGACGGTTGACTTATTCTATATTTTTTGCTAATAGACTTGTACCCCACCATGTGTTTCCCCCGGTGCAACACCAAATCTATGATAGCCGCGCACTGACGTGTTTTATAAGCAGCCCGGCGATTCATATCCACTTGTTTGCGTTCCTGCTTGCGACGCTTGTGCCATTCTCCCCAAGACTGGGGGGGGTTCTGTCTCTCGTGTTCTTCCTTTCGCAACTGTGCCCCTTCTGCCCCCCCCAATGCATTATTAATGTATCCGCTTACGGCGGCTAATCGGGCCTGGTCCTTGGGGGCGAGGTGGTCCTGTATGGGCCGCCACACCCCCGAGGGCAGGCCACCCAACCCCGCTTCTTGTATTTCCTCTAATCTATCTGGTAGGGCTTCCCTATCGTGCTCAGCTTCCCTATCGTGCTCAGCTTCCCTATCGTGCTCAGCTTCCCTATCGCGCGCAGCTTCTATCCGCCGCCTGATTTTCACCCCTGCACGTCTCCTTCCCCCCTTCCTGTTGTGTCTGTGCCGGCGCTTTTGACCATCCTTGTAACGTTGGCCCCTGTTCAGGGGCCGCTTCCGACCTAACACAGGAACAGAATACGGTGTTTCCCCAGCCAGGTGACGGCAGGTACTGCCACATACTGGTGGTGGCACCGAAGCAAAGACAATAGGTAGTGTAGAGAAATGCAGCACGCCCTGTACAATGCACGGCCCCCTAAAGGGACGAAGTGTTGAGGTTTCCCCAGCCAGGTGACGGCGGGTACTACCACAAAGTGGTCATGCCACATAAGGAAAAACAGGCGATGGGTACTGCAGGGACATACAGCACACCCTGTACAGTGTGCAGCCAAATAAAAGTAACAAAGTGGTAAGACTTCCCCAGCCAGGTGGCGGCGGGTACTGCCAAATTGTAAGGGGCGAATGCCCTCCTTGGCTGGTCGGAACTTGGCCCGTTACCCGTTCGAATCGGGGTCCAGTCGGAAACGAGCTTGGCGGCAAGTTTTTGGTTACAGAAGTGTTCTGGTGTTCCCGTTTATATACCCCATGTCCAAGGCAGTCCAAGGGTCATGCCAGAATTGGGTGAGTCACCCAGATTCTGGCATACCCGCCCAGTTTTGTAATTTGAACCCCCCGCTTCGTGTCCGTTCGTCTCACCGACCCGTGGGTACCCAGCGCCACCCTTTACCGTATTGACCAATACGGCACTCAGCCCCTTTGTTTATTTCATCATCACCCAGCCCAGTTGCCCTTAGTAAACCCCACTATACAGCGCTTCTAAAGAGTTCCTATTGTACAATACCCAGTGCCTATAATATACAACGTTTCTCCCGTGTTAATATACAAGACAAACCCCTTTCTGCGCTAATGTACATACCCCCCACTGGGCGTCCCTCACACAAATAATGTTGGTAGCATGTAAGCAAAGACGATGGGTATTGCAGCGACAAGTGGTGCACCCTGTGCAATGCATGGCCACATGGAAGGAACGAACTGCCAAGGTTTCCCCAGCCAGGTGACGGCGGGTACTACCACCAACGAGGTGGCCATGCCAGAATGGTGCAGTGCCCTACACACCAACAAACACACACAACCACAGCCGCCAAAGTCGACAACAAAATACGGTTCTGCAAGTGTAAGCGGTAATCCACTCACCAAGTGAGGGTTCGTGTTGCTGCTCCTCTGCGCTCGCCATCCCCCTCTCGATGGTTTCTAGATCTGCACTAACGCAGCTTGGTGAGGCTGCAGCACCACACACAACGTTAAGTACATTTCCAACTTATACGCAGGACAGTAGGTGCCCCAATGGATGCATGGTTTCCAGCCAGAGGCATTCAAGCCTTGGATTACCAGCCTTAGAATCAAGATTGCAATTGTACCCGACTTCCCGCAATGTTCCCTATAGCACCCAGCCACAATAGGCGGCACTCAGGCTTGCTGCACAGAGGTACACGTCCACCGCACCTACACGTCCTGCCTGTCAAAGGCGGCCCTGCCTGCTTTCCGTTTCAGCGTTGGTACCACCTGCAACACAGTTGGTGAGGGTCGCAGGCAAAATCCCGGAATGAAGTCAAACCCCGGCCATGATCTTCCCACCCGGCCATGTGCCACCAGGTTTCCAAAGTCCACACATAATCCGCCCCCCCGGGGGAAGAATTTCCCAGTAAAGCAGGTGGCCAGAAGCAGAAGCCCACACTATACCCACGTATCACTCGCCGGAATGCATCCGCCAACATCCAGGTTTTCAAAGTCCACAGATAATCCGAGAACCCCCCCCCCCTTTCAACACCCCCCACGGCCCGGAATTTCCTGCCAAAGTAGGCGGTACTGAGGGCGTTGCCCTGGCCAGAAAGCAGGATAGCGCGCTATGCCTGTGCATCACCGGCGGATTGCATCCGGCCACGCACAGGTTTTCGGCCAACAGGTCATCCGAGGCCCCCCAAACACCCCAAACACCCCCCACGGCCCGGAATTTCCCGCCAAAGTAGGCGGTACTGAGGGCGTTGCCCTGGCCAGAAAGCAGGATAGCGCGCTATGCCTGTGCATCACCGGCGGATTGCATCTGGCCACGTACAGGTTTTCGGCCAACAGATCATCCAAGGCCCCCCCAAACACCCCCCAACACCCCCCACGGCCCGGAATTTCCCGCCAAAGCAGGCGGTACTGAGGGCGTTGCCCTGGCCAGAAAGCAAGATAGCGCGCTATGCCTGTGCATCACTGGCGGATTGCATCCGGCCACGCACAGGTTTTCGGCCAACAGATCATCTGAGACCCCCCTTCCCCCGCGCGGCCCAACATTTCCCGCCAGGTCGGCGGTACTTAGGGCATTCCTCAGGCTTCTGGCTATGCTGCCCGTGCATGCGGTATGCCTCACTTGCCTGTTGCCCTCCGCCGACTCCTGCCCCTGCCGCCCCACGAGCCACCATGGATTCAGCACCTGCTCGGCCAGAGGGCAACCAATTATGTGCGTAGTCACCGCCAAGGTCCGCTGTATGTGGACCCTGGTTGAGCCACACTGGCAATCAACCCGATCCCCAGATTCGGAAATCAGTACTTGCTGCCTGGGCTCTGCTGTCATCCGCTGATTTGGTACACACGTCCGCTGTCATCCGCTAGATTAGCGGATGGGGTATGCGGCCTCCGGTCCGTTGGAGAATATCCGTTAACGCCCAGGCGGAATCCGCAGAGTCCGCTGATTGGCGCCTGCCGTCCGCTGCCATCCGTGCCACGTCAGCAACAGAGAGAGCGGGGTCCGCTAAATTAACGGATATTTAACGGAGGGCGCCCTCGTCCGCTATTAACGGATCCAGGTGGCCACCTCTAGTTTACACAATAGCTATCTCTCAATGTTATAATACAGAGTTACCATTCCAACCGACTCCTGAGTCGAACGGGATGGATAGGCCAAGCCCCGGTCGATCACAAAGGGGCCGAGCCCCCTTACAGCCCCCTTCTCCTTCAATGGGGAGGATCGATCCCCCTTCCCGGAACCAAACAAACAGGCGGGGTAGGACATGGTCCCCATCCACCGCCAATGCATGCCATGCCACCTCCCACTTCCCCCTCTGTTCCAGCCCCGTTGGCAGCCGTTGGATTCCGGAGGCGTGGGGGTCGCCCTGTCCTGCGGCTTGGCTGTTGGAGGTCAGCCGGCCCTCTCCACCTCGAACGGTGGGCGTATCCGGGGCAGTCGCTTTTTTGGTCACGCGGTGGGCCCATTGTTTGACAGGGATCGATCCCCGGGGTCTGCTATTGATGAGAGGTGGTGGCGCAGCGAGGCGGTGGTTCGCTGGCTCGCGGGAGGTCAGAGAGTGGGCCAGAACGGTGTT
Organism: Ostreobium quekettii; assembly: GCA_905146915.1. Taxonomy (NCBI): domain Eukaryota; kingdom Viridiplantae; phylum Chlorophyta; class Ulvophyceae; order Bryopsidales; family Ostreobiaceae; genus Ostreobium; species Ostreobium quekettii. The sequence continues at coordinate 68,975 of CAJHUC010000848.1, read as the reverse complement.
ACACGATTCACTGCATGCGTGCGCACAAATCCGCATGCGCGATGCCCGATTGCGGGTCCATCATTGTCACATCAAGAAAAGACAAGTCAAGTGCACGTCCAGGCACATCGCCACCGTCCACCATTCAGCTACGGTCAACCCATTGTTCTCTAATTCGAAGCATCTAACACCCGACCCCCTGGCCCTAAGTACAGTAACTTGAAGAGGCCATATCTTCTCCGTTTCTCAATGGAATTGGGCGTTTAAAGGCGTGTTGAAACCAGGAAGCTTTAAATACACCCACAAAAGGCCGATGTCCTAAATTACATAATCACCACTCCAGAAAATGTCAATAACTGCCTGACCCCAAGTAACCACGTCACACCATCTATGAAAACAGATCATCCATAGATGGCCTGCTTGAGGGCGAATGCTTTCCGCTAAGCGGGTGCCATGGTGATGAAAACACCTGAAGGTGGAGGTGTAGTGGTGCCCATGTATGGGTGAGGCGCCACTTGGTGCTGGCGGGCCATGCCATCTCGATCCAAAGCTTAGGAAGCCCATCCCCATTTGATCGAGTCCATCAGAATGGGGTACCAATGTTGCCCGCCATAGCCAATCTCAAACCATGTTGTTTTCCCTTCAGCCAACTTCCCGGTCACGGTTCCCATTTAGGTTACGATGGGGCCAATGAGGAGGTTCCCGCCTCTACACATGGATAGATAGATGAATCCATATTTTGGTGAGGTTGGTCCGAGCGTTCCGTGGGCTTGGCACGGACCTTGTGATTGGCCCTACACTGACAGAACACTCCAAACACAATGTTGCTCTTCACTTGGCAGGGTGAAACCACACCTTTCACAAGCCCTAGAGGTTAGATGATAGGAATTGTTGGTTGAGGGCACCAAAGCTTTTCAATCTCCAGACCCGCCTTGCCGGGAACATTGTGGCATACCGGCCACCAGGTACTACCCTAACTACTACCCATATAGTATATTGGGTTAGGAGGTTATTATGAAGGAGTTGGGTAAGGCATCCCCTACACCAGTTCCAACATAGGTCCTAAGTGGAGCATCACCCACACTAGACCCGTGTATAATACCTGGCCCCCAATGCCCTATTGTAGCGCGCAGTGGCGTCAAGAGGGGAAAAGAACCCCAAACTAGACTCCAAGACCCATTAAGTACTGCACCCATCTCTCGCAGTACACCGGCTGGCGACCGGCGGGTCACTTTGATCCCTGATGACTCATCCACTGCTGGATAGTCCTGTTACAGCGCCAAGTACTCCAGTACTATGGCCTGCCTGAGATTCCCAAGGGTGGGATAGTTTAGAGATGCCGTTGCCAATCCAGGCACTCTCCTGGTAAAGTACTGGTAAAGTGATAATAATGTATACTATAAAGGCAGTGCGCATTACACCTATACTGAGGTATTCAGTGGATTCACACGTAACCACAAAAATGTCCGATGTATGGCAACACAATAATATTGATTGTATCTTTTAATTCACATGCAAATATATTGACTTGCATTTCATTGACTGTCCCTTTGCCCAATTTCACTTCCCACAATGGGGACGTCTTGTCCCATAAAATTGTACATGTTCCCAACAAGTTGTTCAAGTCTAATGTGGAATTTACCAATCCTAGGTTTGAGAGGACCATGGACCTTTTGCGGCCGATGGCATGTTGAAACGCCTCCCCTTTCTTATTCTAGAATGCACCCAAGTATTCCACATTAGTGCCCCTAGTTGGTGTGAAGGACACAAGCCCGCTCAACACTGCTTCTAATACACTCCACACTTTAGATAGCACCGCTTAGAAAAATTCAAAAAGTGCTCTTGGACGGTCTGCCAACCCTTTTACACATTTTGCCCCACCCAACAATGGCACATCTATTGTTCATACTGCCAAAGATATTGAAACTTCTCACCTTCAATTGCCAGCCAACGGCGTCCCCAAAATGACATCTAATTTAGTTACCAGGTAGCCAGCGACACAGCACTATTTTGGCCCATAACTTGTTCAATTTTCATCCAAGTCATTTTGTGTTTCTCATGACATCTTCTACATGCCCTCCCACTATCTTAAATCGAGGCAGGTATATTAGCATGCTTTTCTCGCTGCTCTAGCAATGTTGTGGGGTTGTATATCAATTTGGACTAGTTTATGGTGTTGTGACACCCAACTATTCGCTATGTGCTAGTCATGAGCCAATGATTGGGCCAATGATTATCATTGGGTGACATGGCATCATGACTAATGGCAAATTTAACACATCCAACGCATGCTGGCCTGATTAGGTGTTGGGTGGCGTGCTTATTAAACACACACAATTCGATCCCAATAGACCACTGGCAAACTTGCACCATTGATCACCTGGTTGATTATAGACATCAACCACGACCAACGTATCGTGCTTTTCATATTGAGTGCATGTATGGAGGTATTAATTCCATCAAATACCTTCTGGAGATTGCAACACATAACTCTATTACAACGTCCTGCAGTCCGGAAGGTTGTCATGTTCCTTGCTTGTAGCTCATATATTCTTGGATCGTCTCTGTTCTTGACATAGCAACGTCAGCCAAAGCTTATAGTTCATGACAATTTTTCTTTGCAGCAAAGCTCGACTACTTCTATCAATGCAAGTTTGACTGGTGAGACTAGTCAGTGCAACCGCAATCTAAATGTAGTCTGACTAATCAATGCTCAACAGGATACGATGGGCATCTGCCGTTGCGCATGCCAACAAATCAAGTGTGCGATACATGCACGTCCGATTCTTAAACGGGAATTGATGAAAACATGGACCTCAATGCAGTGAAGCCACATGAGAATTGTATACATCATGTACGCATGGAAGCGCTGAGTGGGCAATTGGCAGAGGATCCCGATACGCCAAAAAATTGTTCATTCTCTTAATTATGATGGCTCCAATAATGCGCTGCCGCTTCAAGCCCTGTTTCTTTGCGGTCTCCGCTCTCCTTTTCAGTGCCACAGGGTACCGCTGCGGCTTGTATTTAATTCCTACCCATCTTTGGGGTACTTGCACTGCCTGCCACTTGTGTTCTCTTCTTTTCTTCCTCATGGGTTCTTTCTTTCCCTGGATGCGTCTAGGGCGTGATCGGGATTCTTTGCCGTCTTTTCCAAGTTGCACGAATGGACAGCAAGTGGGATCATCTAGGCACACTGACTTAACACTGATTGAGTGTTCGTGAGCTTGCCATCTCTTTCCATCTCCCGCCCACCGATCCACCTCCTCAAACCCCTGACAATATGTTTTAAGGTGCTGCCCCAGTGCTGAAAACGCAGTACTACTTTCTTTTCCTTTTTACCAGTTTTGGTTTGGCCTCAGCGTACTTCAACTACCGGGAAAGCTACTCATTGCAGCAAGAATGTTGCCGCATAAACGGGCCGCCCTGCCACACTCAAGCAAGCCCGGACTGTACAGCATCGTCGACGGCACCGCAGCGGATGCGTCTGCACAGAGGTACACCGGGCCGGGCGCCAGGTCGTACTGCCGGCACTCGAGCGGATCACTCCCCCACGCCCGGCCCACGTGCGGCCCGCCCAGCTACGTACACGCGCCTCTTACTACCCCCAGTCCTCTGCGGCCCCTCTTGCCTGGCCCCGCTGTGCGAAAATCGGCCCGAACTCCCCAAGCCCTCGGCGCCAGGCCCCCCAACCAAAGACAGAGTCGAGGAGGAGATTCTGTATAGGCGCCTCTGGGGCCTCCTCGCCTGCCCCTCAGCTCCCGAGCAGGTGCCGCGGGCCGCCACAGGATCCCGACATCCCGCTCGTACTGCCCCTGCTCGAGGGTCTTGCGTGGTCCCATTTATCGGCAAGGAAAGTCAACCCTCCCCCCTGCAGTGGGTGGCGGTCGATGACACGCCAGTGAGTGCTAGAGCGCGAAGCGGAAGGGCTGCCGAGAGGGAGGCGCCGGATCCCGCCGGGGAGGGAGCCGGATCGACGGCCCGAGCGCCTGCTGGCCCGCTGGGCATGGCGGGGCGCATCCTTGCATTGCTGGTCGCGGGTCTGCACTTGATGGCCTTGCTGCCAGCCGGCCTCGCTGCGCCTCGAGGTGAGTCACCTTCGCCGGGTTTCTCGCGCCCGATGCGCAACCCCCGCGCCTGTGCGCCGCCCTGTGCCCCCAGTCAGGCTGAACGTTCATTTCCTTTCGGGACGGCGAGGAAACGATGGGAACGCACGCGGGATGCCGCGCCGAGGAGGGCGGCATTGCGCTGCTCGGCCCGGCGCGTCCGCGTAGCGACTGCGCGAACGATGCCTGGAGCGGTCTCGGGGCGGCCGTCGCGGGGTGGCCGGCGCGGCGCGCGGGGGCCCGTTCTGGGCCTGGTGCGCCGGGGGGCGGTGACGACGTTGCCCTGCGGGACTGACGTGACCGTCGGTCACCCCGCCAGGGGCTGTCACATCGGGGGGGCCGTTCCTTCGGGGCGGGGGTCTAATCAGTCATCTTGCTGTAATGTCAATGTTGTTGCCGAAGAACCCAAGCACTTTGTGAGTGGAGGGTGTGACCTGAATCTTGAATTGGAGCATGGGAGTGGCCTATGTTGTCGGATGGCGTCGAAACAGCGACAATGTATACGACGCCAGTACGTCACTAAAGCTATTAGCAGCACTGTGCTAAACTTACTTGTACACTGCTGGAACCACTGTACTACTGTGCGAAAACTAGTAGCAATGTGCGTGGTATGGCAAGCACCATGAGGCCGATGTGCAGGTGGAATGTGTAACGCCCATTCAGGCAAAATGGTGTCAAGACATGGCGATTAATGGTGTTTGAATTGTGTGTACACCATCAACAAAGTCGGTAGAAACATGGTTTTGATGCCTGCAGTGAATGTCTTTTAGTGTCATCAATTTCATCAATGTTGGTATACGTGTACTGAGCCCCAAATATGAGCAGTGGATACTATTAGTGGGCCGTGGATACTAATGCGGTTTAGGCCCCTGATCCAAGGAATAGAAAAAGAAAGATTTCGAAAATTAGGCCGGGAAATAACCAAAAGCGGGCTCGAAATAGTGCAAATGCAGTGCACACAAATGCATGCGGTTGATAGCCTACGCTGTGAGCATTTGAAGTGGTTGAGTGCATTTTTCAATTGCTGCTGCGCTGCTGGGTGCCACTGGAGCCAGTGCGGCTGCCACAGAGATGTGGGCCATGGCAAAATTGTGAAGGGAACAGGCAATTCCAGAATTTCTGCGGACAACTCCAGGCCTGTCACTGTGCCATGGACGCATGGTCTGCAGTCGTTCGACAAGCAGCCTCTTTGCCACCAGTCAGACTAGGCACTCAAGCTGTGAAACTAGCAACCATCACATGCATTGTATCGGCTGTACATGGTGCGCAGTATGTGGTAGTTGTTGCACGTTGAAGACGTCCGAAAAAGTGCTGTGCAAATAAAGAGTTGCAAAGCAGATTCCTCTCCTTAAGGTGAACCCGAGCCCTCTTGAGCTCGTCGCCGTTGAGGTCGGGGGTGGATACTGTCACCGGGTCTTGGAGCCTAACGTGCTTTCGGTCCCCAGAGAGGAGTTTGGATACTAATACAGTGTAAACCGGTATGTAGCAAAATATGCAGTTAATTGGAGTTCCCTTTGGAGAGGTAATAATTGGGTTGCGATTGCCTTGCGTGCGGCAGGAATATCCATAGATTCGTTCGGCATAGAACCGCACCAATCAAGGCAGCTGCAACAGCAATCAGAGGTGGAAGAGAGGATTGCGGTGCGTGGCGATCTTGCTGCCTTCGTGATAACATTCAGACTGTCTCACAAGCAGATACGGTCAATATTTCAAAATTCCTTTCTCACCTTGGCTCGATAGTGCAGGGCACGATGGATATCCCAATCAGCGAGACCTGGGAGAATGGTAAATTCTCTATTGGCAAGAATGCGGCCGCTTTTGTGAGCCAATTGCAAGGCGATGGCACCCAAAGGCCAATCCGCATCATGGCACGCATGTTTCCATGTAGGCTCCCGTGGAACCAGGAATAAAAATCCAATTCACCCATGCTTAAACGGTGATGTGAGGGTGGTGTTTCGATTAGAAATGAATTTACTTGGAACTAATGAACGCGCCACATAAGAAATTCGGACAGTCGCCCAGTGAATTCCGTAATTTGTAACGCACAATAGCAGATGTACCGACATTGGGCATCATATGGATGGGGTGTGGCGAGCACCACTAGTTTTGTCGCTGAGCCTATGCACTCGCAGAATTCATAGCAGAGAGGCAGATGTTCCATCTATGATTTAAGTACAAAGCTATATACACAGCATTCAGAGCAAGCGAAACATTGAACATATGGTTCCTGGGCAAAAGCAATTATTCATTCGATAATGTCTTTTGCTCAGAACGGAAGGGACGCCCCATGTGGCCGCTACCCGTACATGGCGTCTCTTCGGGACCGGACAAACACACACAAGTGCGGCGGCGTTTTGATTCACAAAAAGTGGGTGGCCACAGCCGCGCACTGTGTGGATCCCAACAAGAAGTCGACGCTTGGACTGCGGCCCATCGTTGCCGTTGGTGCATGTAAACTTGACGATGATGTCGAGGTAGGAGTGGTGGTGATTTTGGGCGGGATGGTGCCGCGAATGGTCAGTGTGCAAACTCCATGAGCTGGCAGGCCGGGAACTTATACGTCAAATGGATACGTGAAAGTGCGCCTCAGATGACGATTCTACGTACCGCATCGCAGTTCGTGAATGATTCTTGAGTTACCATTCAGCGTAGGTCGACTCACGCATCTGCTGGCTGATGGCGCAGTATCAGACTCAAAACTGGAATGAGTAAAGCAATAATAGTGTAATATTGCAATAATCAGACAGAATGTGGACATTCACCACAGTGCCAAATTACATAAAAACCCAAAGCAAGGGATCGCCATCAGACTGGGATTGTTACAAGCCGACGTCAGGTACATTGAAGCCGTCGGTACTCTGCTATCATATGTTTTGGTGAGAAAGAAAATTGTAAATATGCATAATAACCACCATTATCAAGAGAACGCAGATAGCAAAATGAACGTCAATGACTCTGAAATGGCTCGTATTGGAGTGAACAGCAACACCTCGTAGTTGCGGCTTGATTATTATGGTGTCGAACATAAATCTTAGTAGAAATCTCAATTGCATTTGGATAAAAAAAATACAAGGCAATGAAAGAATCTGTTTTTTTGACCTTATATATGGCCATGGAAATTTGCCTACCCGTTTGATGCTAGCACTTCATATAGCTGCAATTATCTTACATTGCCAATTGCCTTAAATTGTACACAGTACGCAATTTGCCATTGCAAAAGTGACAACCAAGATTGAAGCATGGCAGCTGTCTGTAACCGCAAATTAACATATTCGCTTGTATCAATGAACAGTGAGGAAACATCAGCCTATACTAATCGCTTACCATTCATCGCCGAGGAAGCTGCACATATCAAATATGTGCACTTCCCGTGTCATGTTAGAAATTCCAGTATTTGGGTAAAGTTATGGATGCCCCCATATGCTAGGGCATGATACTTTCTTCCACGATCTTCTGGCTTCAGTGAATAGTACGGCTTCATTCCAGGAACGAAGGAGAGGGGTCCGCTCAAAAGGCAATGTAGCTATAGACACTTCCGGATCGGGGAGTGTCCATAGCTGCATTGCTTTCTGACCAGAGCGCCACTGTAGCGTCAAAAGGGCTTGACTCTTCAAAAGCTCATTCATTCGCAAGCACACGATTTTTGGACTACTTTATTCAAAGCAGATGCCGCTCTTTTACCACATTTGCTGATCTGTTCCTGTTCAATTTTTCGAGCAGATGTTCCTCGCCAAAAAAACTTTCGTTCATCCAGACTGGACCGGAAATGTCGCGGACGGACACGACATTGCACTGCTGCAGCTGGACAAGTCATCGAACATGACTCCTGTGGGGCTTCCCACAATCTCAGAGACTCTCTCTCGGGGGGACAAGCTGGTGGCGATTGGATGGGGCGAACAGAGCGATGCCAGCAAATCGAAGGCCCTCCAACAGGCCACTGGGATGCAATTCATTGAAAACGACTTCTGCGATTCGGTTGATGTATGGGGCGAGTTAATTCAGGACACCATGCTGTGCGCTTTTGGAAATGAGCAAGATGTTTGCGAAGGTGGGCTCAAGGAAACGCCTGGACGCCAGTTTCAAGTATTCGTGAAGCGATTGCACTCAGCGTGCAATTTGCGTGATGTTTTATGCATCAGTAGAAGCACAACTGCTGATGTCTGACGACTGCACTTGAAAGCTTAGGAAATGCAGTTTAGGCTCTCATTTGAGAAGCATATTTACGACCAAATCACCAATGATTGCCTTGTACATAGGTGGTGCCATTGTGCTTGTCGCGGATTGCACATGATGGAGCTGGTGGTCCTTTGGAAAATGGTGATGCACCAATCACAAGTCTTTGACAGTAATTGTCTTAACTGCAATCAGATCGCCACCTCATCTGCACCTCACCACCTGTGCCACCCGTGATGCGCCTGTACTCACTCTGCCATCAATTACGGCAGCTGTAGTTAATACGCAATAAGTGGTGAATTATGTATAAATGCATTACAAGGCCAGACAGCCGAGAACACTGCACGCACATGGTCCTCTAATTAACTTGGGCAGCGCGGCGTTTCGCGGCGAGCGAACCGCGCGGTGGCGGTGGACGGTGGCAGCGAAAGCTGCGATGGTATTGTTCGGTCAAGCAACGTACTGTTGGCCACGCTCTCGGAACCGCGAATTTACCATCCGCTTGTTTGTCGGCATTTGCAAGGTGACAGCGGTGGACCATTGCTTCACGTGTTTGCGCCGAATGAGAACATCTCCGCAGGGGACCCCACCTTGGATATTGTCGTGGGCATCACGTCATTTGGGGAAAAGGTAGCCAATTGCGGGGACTCCAAGAAGCCCAGCGTGTTCACCAGATTGGGAATGTACTACGAGTGGATTGGCGAGACGATTAAGGCAAGTCGAGCTCACCCGTGCCCACGCCTGCAGTGGGGTGAAAACCCACCACGCTTCCCGGCCTCTGTCCGCCATTGGCCTGCCAAGGAGGTCCCGTGAATTAGTATCTGAATATCAAGCCAGGCTGCAAACGCACAACTAATGATCAGCATTGTGTGCAAGGAATATCTTCACCGACGCCCTCAATGAGCACCTGTACTACCTGCACACGACGATCTTGTTTCAATGCATGCTTTCACTTGTTTGTGACATGCGATGGTACTAGAACCCGAGGCGTGTCTCTCGAAAGGACATTTTGTCGTTTCGTGGCGGTAAGGACAACGCGCAACTCAGTGGGTTACACCTATCCCAAACCCCAGCAAGGAACGAGCCAGCACTGTCATCACTAAAGCGCTGCGCTATTGTATATTTTCAGACGAAGAAGAGCGCCTCTCCTTCCCTGGAAACCAAGCCAACTGAACTGGCAGGCGTAGAGCTGGCGACGGAACCGGAGGCTTCGCCGAAGGCAAAGTCGAATGACAAACCGGAGCCGGAGAGCCCTGCCAACGACACAGATGAAAACGTCATTCAGCTGGCTTCAGCGCCAGTCCCCTCGGCCGCGCTGGAGGCTAAACCTGACGAAATGGCAGCACAGGAGGGTATGGAAGAGCCAGAAGAGGAAGCCGAGTCAAGCCCGGTGAGCTGTTTGCCAATATGCTCAAAGGTGGATCGATGGCAAGGCAGCGGCAGCGCGACTTACTTGCCGTAACGATGCGCGCTGGTTCGGCGTCGTGCTGCTGATCGTGTGTTCAGTTGTTCGGAACGTGAAATTTGGTCCAGAAGAAAAAGAAATTAGGTTTGCAAATTGCCTTTGCGGAAACGAATTGTGCCTATTGTGTGCGCGTTTTGTCAGTGAAAAACTCTTGCTCAGCGCCTGATTTGCTTGTTGATTTCTAGGAACTTAAGACAGGGCGGAGCGCCGTTTTACCTAATGCAGACACAATCTCTTGCTTGCCGCGTGTTGCTGTGCTGCTGACTTCGAGGTTGCCATCTTGCTGTTCTCTTCTGCGATGTCTGGCATGAGTCCATGCCGATGCCGTTGAGGTGGAGCAAGCCCCGCCGCAAGTGCTGTACAATACCCACATGGGACCAATCTCTTTCGGACGTCCAGCACCCCCGAAGCGGGATGTTCTGCACAACAGCACCGAAGTCATTGAAGCTCGTGTTTGCCCGCGCAGGATGTTGTTCTTACGCCTGAGGAACAACGGATGGTTGACGAGGTGCGTTCGCTGGTATAGGAGTAGATGCTTGCGACTGCTTCAGTAGCAGGCATATGTTCAGCTTCCATGTGTCATACCACAAGTTGAAACATGGACAATTCGTCTAAGGAGTGACAGTAGGGGAGGCGTACACATGTCGAGTTACCCATTGCCAATGTAACGAGCCCGCTAGCAACTAATGAGTTAAAACGCATAGCAGTGAACAAAATTTCGGTGCAGAGAACAAATAAGCTCAAATATGACATGCGGGCTCGGAGTCACATGAAGTTTCGTGGCGTTCTGATATCGGCTTTTGGTGCATGCCGACAAATCCATTTCCTCATGGATGGCACCTGCAAACAACCTACGCACGCAAACATGTCAACAGGTTTGTTCAAGAAAACCAGTGAAGACAGAGCAGTATTAAATTATAGTCGCAGTTACCATATTGATATTGTCTTGGTGTCTATATCTTATATCACATGATCTTGTTTCGTTGTTGTTTTCATTAGAATAGATTGTAGGTTAGCTTAGTATTATTGGATTAGATTAGTACTTCTTCTGTCCAAGATATATTGTCGCCTATGACTTTGGGGCAACACTTCTCTATTGCATCAACATCAGTTTCAATAAAATTTCACCCAAAGTTGTGATTGTAGGTTTCGAGGACGCTATCGAAATTCAAGTCAATCCATTAAATATTGAGGATTTGGCCTTACTTTGTATCAAGGGTCTTTTTACCTAGTAAACCTCGATACTTGGGGTCACAAATGAACAACATGTACCTTTCGCCTAACGTTCAAATGGGTCGTGCCTCACTTTTCTCTTCTTCAAAATCGGCAGTTAAGGGTTGTGGAACACAATCTGTCCGGTTTTGAACTTGTTTTGTAATTTTTGGACCCTCCTTGCAACGAATTTTATCTTTCAAAGAGACGACAATAAATCTTGGCCGGCGGAAGCAGATCAGAGTGCACAACTTGTACCAAAGCAACATTGAAAAACATGAGAATCACACCAGCGTTTTCAGTGTTTTCGCTGCGCATGACGCCCTCGTCGCTTCCTATCCACAGGAGCTGTGGAATGCCTCGTCGGGCGGCGACGTCAGCGGCGTCGAGGCCGCCTTGGCTCAGGGCGCGTCCATAGACGCCAAGCTGGGCGAGAACGGCAGCACGGCCCTGTGGCGCTCGGTCTACTTCGGCCACCTGCCGGTCGTGCGGGCGCTCCTGAGAGAGGGGGCGGACCCGGACACTGCCAGGAAGGTGGATGGCGTGTCCGCGCTCTTCGAGGCCGTAAGGGGAGGGAGGGTGGGCATCGTGATGGCCCTTCTTGCTGCAGACGCAGATGCCGACAAGTCCAACAGGGATCGCAACACGCCTCTGTACCTGGCGGCCTCCAGCGGGCACCTCGAGATCGTGGAGGCGCTGCTTGCGGCGGGCGCCAATTCGAACAAGGGTGTCAACGATGGCAGCACGCCGTTGTTCCAGGCCTCGTGGTTCGGCCACATGGCGGTGGTGGAGAGCCTGGTGGAGGCGGGCGCAGATGTCGACAAGGAGCGCTCGACAGATGGCTTCACTCCGCTGATCATCGCATCGGCGTACGGCCAGCTCGAGGTGGTGGAGATTCTCGTCGAAGCGGGCGCGGACGTGGAGAAGCAGGCGGATGACGGCAGCACGGCGCTGTCCAAGGCGTCCGAGAACGGCTGCTGCACCATGTTTCCCACCACGCGGCATCTTATGGTGGTGCAGGTGCTGCTTGAAAACGGGGCGGACGTCGATCAGGGAGACGACAGGGGCAACACGCCGCTTCATTTTGCCGCCGTGACGCTGGGCCGCCAGGGGGTGAAGATCGCGAGGGAGCTTCTGGCCGCGGGCGCCGACATTGACGCCCGGGCGAAGGACGGCAGGACGTCGCTAATCTGGGCGGCGCACTACGGAAACACGGCCATGATGGAGTTCCTGATCGAGGAGGGAGCGGATGTGGGGATCAGCGACGAGTCGGGGGCCGCCGCGAAAGACAGCATCTGTGCATGCCTGGGCGGTGGCGCGGGAGGGGGCGTGGTTCGGGAGGAGGAGGAAGGTTTCGCTGGTGAGGGTGCTGTGGGTGCGATCCCTTGCCCGGAGGGGGGGTGCGCGGAAGAGGGCGTCGTGGAAGAAATCGAGGACCTCCTGTCCTGAGGTTTGGGTGGCAAATTGGCAACCAACGTGCCGCACGAATAACGCGCGGTTTGGACCGTATCAACCAATGTACATCGAATGCAAGTGTTCTACTGTGCATTTGTGGAACTTCAACTGGGGCGGCGCTTTCACCACAAGGAGCTGTCGAGGTGCGCAGCCGATGGGAGGCGCAGGAGCTGGTTGACTGGAGAGAGAATCAAAAGGGCGGCTCGCAAGCTTGCCTGAATTGTTGAGCGCAGGAGGTCATTTCTGGCGTTGCATTCAAACTTTCACTCGGGGGAATATTAGACACGGGCGCCAGCAGTGGCCGAACGTGTTTGTAGAACATTGGGCTGGGGTAGAAGTCGAGACGCCGGTCATTCGAGGGTAAGCCGACAATAGTTGGAGAGAAGGGGCTCTCTCGCACATGCGTTGAGCTACTGTGACCCCGCATTGTAACATCAAGGGCTTGTTCTTCTTCACCACGCGAATTCCTGTGCACATGGACTCCGCTTGCCACATCAGCGCTTCCCCGCTTTCGTAACCATGCTACCCCTTGCCCAGAATGCTTTGAGAGTCCTTCTGCTCCACAGGCGTGGGATTGCTTGGCTTCTCTGGCGCCACCATATTTGACTAAACGAAAGGAGGTGCCTGCTCGCGTTGCATGCGTTTGTGTTGGTCACAGAATGCACAGTACCGTTTCGCCCTGAGTACCCCCAGAACCGCTTCCTCCCCACAGAGAGCGACGACCTCGTTTTAGCTGCGGAGGAGTGCGCGTTCGAATGCATGTCTTGCCGTTTATCTTCACGCGACCACGTTCAAAAACCGCCAAGACGAGCCCCATCTAAATGGGGCCATTTTCTGGCGTCATTGCCCATATGATGTAAAACCCCTGATTAAGCTTGACTTCGCAAAATGAATCAAACCGGTTTGCCCTGAAGATTTAGCCTGCAGCAATGGCGAGTACTCTATGCACACTGCAAATGCTTTTTGTATGCCAGAATGCAACACAAAGGGCAATGCCACCACGAGCAGTCGTCACGTAGCCGGCTGTTTATTGCACAAGTTCCCCAAGAGTTGCAGCAACTGCTCCCAACAGCTCCAACAATTTGACATTGCTGCCAAATTAGTGCAAAATGGATTGAGATAAACAGCCATCCTTGTTTTATTGGTGCTCCTTCTGGTGTATTCACAACCATGACCGATGACCACACTGAATAGGGTGGCCAGAGTATGACAACGTTTCAATCATAGAAAAGGCATTTCAGCCAGTGCTATTAAAGAGTTCGTACACTGCAGTGCAAATCCACGAGAAGCGTGGGAAAGTGCTGCAAAATTGGCGGCAACACTGCACAAAAATGAAGTTGGATTGACCATGTCAAACATTAGCAGATAAAGAGATGAGTAGTCAGGATGCCGGAAAGATGATGGGATGCATCCCTTCATATTAGGATTGTGTGTAGAGCGCTACAGCACACTAGGAAACCGTGCAAGGGTAGTCAACGGAACCCCATCTGACAAGCAGGAGGCGTCAATGAAGAACGCAGCGGGAATGGTGAACGGAGCTTTTTGCTTACATGGCTGGCCGTGCCAGGCAAAAAACACCATGACAAAAGTGTCGTGGCCCTTGGGACGTGTAGCGGTGAGAGTTGGAATGGGAGCTCATGTAGGCAAGCTACCATTCGACCGAGTGGCGCATTGGGTGGCCGGGCAGATGATCTTCTGTGCACCCATCCACGAGTTGCGCCAGGCCGTCATGGCCTAGCTCTCAACGCAGGTAGTGCTACAGACTGAAGCTCAAGTGGAGATTCAGTGGGGCATGCGGTTCAACGTGGGGCACCAGACCAACACAACGTGGATTACGGAGGGCAGAAGCAGGAACTACGACCAAGCCTTCATGGTTTGGGATGATGAGCCTGCAGACCATATTCATGAGATGGTTGCTAGGCCGTTTCACTGAGAGTTTGCCATGGGGCTGTCAGATGAAGACTTTGCATTGAAGAAGGTAGCTCAGAGTCGGATGGTGAGCCAGCGAACTGCGATCAGGCTTGGGTTGTTAGTGGTGAGGTGTGAATGTGTAGAGGTGGAAGTTCTCGGTGTGAAGGGGTACCCGGCACTGGAGTAGTTACCTCCAGAAGAACATTAGGGCCATGGGAATTTTCTTCGTGTTTGCGGTGGAGTTCCAAATCTGGGACATATGGAGAGGGGGGGGGGTGTCGAGTGAGTGAGAAAGGGACACAATAGGCTGCAAGATTATTTATTAAATAGGGACCGAGGGGATATTGTTCATTGTCAAACAAGCCCAGACGAACTTGTAACAAGTCTTGCGGTTTGCGTTTTATGTGTGACATAGACAAGTGGTTTTAGGTATTTCTGGCATCTTCTAAAGCGGCAATTAGAAATCTCTATAAGTCTTTTGTTCGTTGTGTTTGGCTTCTCTTGATGCTTCTAGGCTATTTATTTTCCCCATTAACTAATTGATGAGGAAGATACGACCCTGCAAAGTTATAGTACTTTAGAGCTATTGGCACGGGTAGTAGTTAAGGGTAGAGGGGGAAAGGCGGGTTGCTGTAGGTGAAACAGACTGGTGATTGAGTGTCGGGACGTGCACTTACCTTGTCGTATTGTGATATCATGGCAATGGACCCACGATTGGGCGTTGCGCATGCAGATTTGTGCGCCTAATGCAGTAAATCGTGTAACTGATTGTTGGCCTCCTCTCCAGTTTCCCAGGACCAGCAAACCACTGCCTCGTTGTGCTCGCGCCTCTTGTATATATGATCGATTCTAGTCAAGCATTGGGCCCACCACGCGACCATAGGAATGACTGCCTCAGATGTGCCCACTGTCCAAAGTGGAGAGGCGGGCCAACCTCCAGTGGGCGTGCTGCATGGCAGGGCGACCCAACCCCTCCGGAAACCAATGGTGGCTGATGGGGCCACAACACTATGTGCGTGCCACCCGTGAGCTTGTGCAAGTTTACGCAGAGGCTGGCTGACTGTGGAGCGTGCTCAGAGTTCTTAGACTAACTGGGGTGGACAGGGCGTGACCACTCTGACCGTCCGGGGCTTGCCAAGAGTCGGTTTCGACTAGGTGGGGAATGTAGGCATATGCGATGGGAAATGAACATGCATTTTGATGGAAATTAATGTCAGTCCTGACAGTCCTGACCAGTGACCGACTGCGATATGGAAGGCTGGGTAACTTATCATAAGTTACGCGATGGTTTAGGGCTGGATTGGACACAGAATGCATGTTTACATTCAGTAAGTGTTTACATAGAAGAATACTGAATTGTAACATGGTGGGAGGGTCTGAGAAAGAACATTGATGGCGGGGCTGGAATGTGTGGATAGATACTGATCCATCTTATTTAATGATTCACAGTGCCCGAAGTACAATATTTGAATATGTAAGCTTGCATGGTATATGCAAGTTTGGATAACAAATTATACGGAAGTGGTAGTTATGTAAGGAGGACTGGTCAGACTAGGTTCGGCGTAATCTGTTGTGTGTGTCTGACCAATATTGGTATGTGTATGTCTGACCAAGACCGGTATGTAGATATGCGTATACGTCTATATTTGGCAATGTCTCTATTTATATGACCGAGGGCAGCAGGTTCGCTTGTGGAACTGCACTTGCCACCAACTGTACTATTGCGAGCACGGTGAAAAGTGTACCGCTGTCAATTTTTAGATCACGAACGCAGCCACCTACAAGGGGGTTACTGCGAAAACTGCATCCCTGGCTGACTGGTGGACTCAAGCATCTGGGGAAAGCGTTGAGAACGGCACAATGTGGAATTTTGCATGTTCATCGTCATCTTGACGCTACAGAGGGGACGCCTAAGCCTAGCGTCACATTGACGCTAAGCGCACGAAATTCGACATAAGGCCTTCCCTTACAAGGCAGGGGAATCATCGCAGCCTTCCAAAACCCTCCCCAGATTCAGGCGGAAGATGCCAAGATGGTGAAAATAGTCTGAAAGAATGAGAGGAGGGGAAGCCAAGGTGGGCCTCTGTGGCACCCCTGCGCCTGCTGGCCAGTTTCCGTTGCCGTGACAGCGCACCCTGAGGCCCAACTGCGCCACTCCCGGCGGCCCAGCGTTATGCCACCGCCAGATTACACCAGTGTGAGGGCAGGCCGCCCGCTTCCCACCCAGCCAAGCCGCCCGCTTCCCCCCTGGTCCAATCGATGTGACTGCTCGTGGAACATCACTCGACGCCGAGTGATACAGCCCACCCCTCGCGCCCATTAATGGGCATCGCCGCTGTACGGGCCCCATCGGAGAGGACGTGGCTCGAGGATCTCGCGCCGACGCACAAGCGGCCCCAGCTACAGGCCCAAGTCAGAGGTGTTCAGGCAAACGGCATTCCTCAATAACTCGTGTCCGATGGCTAGTGGGGCGATGCGCGTAGCGAGGAACATGGCGACGGCTGTGCTCATGATGGCGCTGGTGGGCCAGTTGGCCTCCGCGGCCGTGGATGCCAAAGGTGAGATTCCGCCCGAAATTTCCGCGCCTTGGTCGCGGACGCTTGCGAGCAACCCCCCATGGGCACAGGTCCAGCCATCCGCAATTTGCACGCGTTGCAGACGGGCAGGCAAGTAGACACGAAAGAGTGAGTGGAGAAGGATAGGCGAGCGTGCTGTGTGGGTGTGGCCGACATCGCCTGCAAGCTGCAAAGGCTCCGCTTCGGGTTGGTGAGGAATGTGGCGCGAGGGAGTTGGCGGACCGTTCTGGCGGCGTCCCTAATCTGACGCTCCCTGCGCAACGCCGGCCCGTGCAACGGTCAAATCCCCCAGTCTCTGAGCCGCTGGCCTCTTGCATCAGAGCCGCGTTGGGCCAACAGCCGGGTAGCTGCCGCGGGAGTAGACCTGCTACTGGGGCGGCTCCTTTGGGCAATGAGCCAGCAGCTAAGCTGACGATTCGAGAAGGTTCGATTTTCGTGCTTTTGCCCCAGCACGCAACCCCCGTCTTCCTTGCTGTGAGCCGCGTCCGCGCGGCGGGTGCTGTGGCCGGCTCGCCCGCGGACTCACTGACCACCCGGCCGCCGTCGCCGCTATCAGGATCGCGATTCTGCCCCGTATGCGCATGGGGTCGGATCGACGCTGATTTGCATGGCCATGCACATGGGCGCGTGTCGTGTGCGGGCGCGCCCCGCGCCGTGCATCTAACGGTTGATGCTTTCGTGGTTGGATGCATGTGTCGGGCGCTGCATGCGCTGAGCTGCAGCGTTTCGTGGTGCCGTTGTGCAGGTTTGATGCCTCGCAGGGATGCCTTGGGGACGAGGAGGCTGTTGGAGGGGAAGGTATGGTGAACCCACCCCCTCGATGCTCTGTGGGCCAATGAAGCTACTTGGAAACTGGAACGATGCGCGCAGCTGCATGCTTCACATATCGACCGTATCTTACACTTTTCGCATGTTTGAATGTCTTTGCGCCTCTAAAGAACACAACCCAGGGGAAGAAGAAACAGACAAAGCGAGAAACTTGTGAAAACAGTGTGAAACTAGTGCGACAATAGACATTTCGATTTGAATTTCGAAATTAAATTCCAATTCAATGGAGAATCTGAAAATTTTTTGTGTAAATGATGCCAAAATGCCTGACTTTCATCGTGTTTCTGAGGCCATATGTTCATCAGCTGAATTCGGCATGATCGTGGTTGAGAAATGAGAACGAGCGTCAACTGCCACTAGAATATTGTGATTAGTACTGCACGGCTTTGCAGTCTGCTCAATCGCATTTGGGTAGCGATGGTTGCGATGAATGAAGCACACGGGATTCGTTTAAGTGCACGAAATTCTACTGATATCTTTTTCTTGACAAAAAATTCCATTGTCGT
This sequence comes from Ostreobium quekettii, assembly GCA_905146915.1. NCBI lineage: Eukaryota > Viridiplantae > Chlorophyta > Ulvophyceae > Bryopsidales > Ostreobiaceae > Ostreobium > Ostreobium quekettii. The sequence goes on along the minus strand of CAJHUC010000848.1, from coordinate 50,767 downwards.
CCAAAAAAAAATTCCTGAATTCACCTCTGATGTGGACATTGGTTGCAATAACGGTATTCTTTAACGCACTCGCCTGTTTCCCTGCAGGACACTGACCTGTCGCCAGATGATGGAGCGGAGGTCAACGTGACATTGAACGAGGTGCGCAACTCAGCATTGTTAGTTTTTAAAGCCTTAACCACGAGCAGGGCGAGGCTCTTCCCGCCGTCGCTACGAGCCGGAGCATAGGGTGTGCGCCGAGGCGATATTCAAACAAGCACAGCTACCAATAATAACGTAACGCTTGTCCTTTTTTTGCGAAGAAGACAATAAAATAGATAACGCCTTTTGGTAAAAATTGTGCGTTTTTAAAGCCTTAACCCTTCTGCATAATAACATAACGCTTGTCCTTTTCTGCGGAGAAGACGTTAAAATAAATTTCGCCTTTTGATAAAATTTTTGCGGAGGCATGTAAAAATAACGGCCTGAAAAACAATTGCAGAGCAGACTGCGCAACGGTAATTTCCTTGGCACAATGGTATTTTTTTCATGCGGAAGGGTTGAATGTACTATGGTAGTGCGATATGGATTCGATAAAGAAAACTCGGATCAGCTGCTGCACGACAACAGCCTGCGCACAGCTGCTGAGTTGCCCATGCCTGCTCAATTGTTCGAACAACACATTTCATCACCCAATGGCACCATTAGAAAACAGCCTGTTTGCGATGCCAATTGCGATGCCATTTGACACAGATTGACGCCATTGCAGCCGCTTTTATGCCGTCGCAATCACTGTGACAGCATCACTTTGTGTCAAAATGGCATCGCAGCTGGCATCGCAAACATGCTGTTTTCTGCTAGCGTGGGGGATACTGGGATGCTTTGGAATAGAATTTAATGCTGCGTGCAAATCGTAAGCGTACTGGAATGAAACACCGCTGCTCACTCGTTCGAACGTCATATTTCAACACCAAGTGGTGGGTAATGGAATGTTTTGCAGTAAAATCTAATGCTACATGCGAATCGCAAACGCACTGCAATGGAACAACGCGAAGAGCCGCAACACTTTCAGAGGACATGCGCAAAGGCACCTTGATGATGAGCACATGTTTTAACTCCCTCAGCGTGCATCGAGGCGCAAACTGAGCGAGTGAGGCCAAAGACTCCGCACAAGCCACCCCCCTCTGCAGAGGCAGCTGCGTCTTGCACATGTCCACGTTACAGCCCACATACTGCCCATTAAAGGGCTAAAGTACACAATTTATGGAACGTAAATTTACAGTGCGTGAAAGCCATTTCGCGCTATTCTTTATCAGATGCACCACGGGCCAGCGGACTGAGGGATTTTTGTGCCCATGGCAGGTTCTATGGCAAGCCGCGCTGGACGGCGACCTGGAGGCAGTCACCGACGCCCTGGAGCGCGGCGCTGACGTCAATGCCACCTCCGGACCCAAAGCCAGCACCCCTCTGCACGGGGCGTCAGAGAACGGCCACCTGCAGGTCGTCCTAGTCCTCATCAACGCCAGCGCGGATCTCAACGCCCTCACCACCGAGCACGTCACGCCCATATTTGCGGCCGCCGAATTCGGCCGCGCGAAAATCGTTACGGCCCTCGCAAATGCCGGGGCGGACGTCGACCTGCCCGCGGATGTGGGCCAGACGCCTTTGGTAGTTGCGGCTGAAGTTGGCGAGGCTGGGTCCGTGAAGGCGCTGTTGGCCGCCGGGGCGGACCCCACGATTATGGACGACTTTGGTGACACCCCCCTCCACCTGGCGTCTCTCACTCTGGGCGACGCCAGCGAGCGCATCGTTACCATGCTGCTGGAGGCGGGGGCTGACGTGGACGCGCTGGGCACGGATGGCGGCACGCCGCTGATGTACGCGGCGGGCTTTGGGAACGTGGGCACCGCCGAGATTTTGGTGGGGGCGGGGGCGGATGTGGGTATCGAGAATGACAACGGGATGACGGCGGAGGACTTTATCTGCGGGTGTCTGGACGTGGAGGGCGTGGAGGGCCAGTTGCAGTGCCCGGAGGGGGGCTGCGAGGAGGAGGGCACGGCGGAGGCTATCAGGGAGCTGCTGAACTCGTGAGGCCGTCACGGAGCTGCTGATGTCATGAGCTTATGACATCAGCACTTTGAGGTGGTGCTGGCGGATACTGTAATTAATTCTTTGGAAGTGCCTGAGACAAGACAAACCGGTGCCCTTACCCCTTGTGGGAGATGACAGGTGTGTGTACATCCAAGAATGTTTGGGTGTTCCCCATTCGTTTATTGTATCCGATCTTCAATCCGTGTGGTCAGGCGTTGCTACCTGACTGATTTGCAGAGGCTGGCAGGGCCGAGGCCGCTGGGAGGCCGGTGACCCGATGAGGGGCCACGGGAGGCTGTGGGGATAGTGTGTTGGCGACGTGACGCTGGGGAGGCGGCCTCATCGCTTGCGAGGAATATGTGGTGCGTTTGGCCGGAAGGGAAGCTCGTTGAGAGCTTGCTTCTATCTGGACAGTTTATCCACGGCTTTTTTTGGCAATGAGAATGGGCAAGCGGCAATTGGATGGCCGGCGAGAACACTTGGATTCTGGGGCATTGGCGGCTGTGGCGAATGACGGCAGATGAGCTTTCGTTTCGCTTCTCTTGACTGTGTACTGGATGCGGGTCCGCGCCGGAATGAAGAACCTTATTTGAGCCGTCCTGGGCGTCGGCACCAGCGGTCAAAACGCGGCCAGGCGTTTGTTGTGAGCGGCATTGCACGTGACATGCATGGGTAGCCAGACATGTGGGGAGATGACTGAGGCACAGGGTCGTGACACAAACTGCACGAATGACATAGGTAGCCGTTTAGATGACAAGTCTGTGCGCCTGTAATCGCCTTCAGGTGCTATTTCTTCTCTTCTGGAGGTGTGGATTGTGGTGCAGGTTGAAATGGAGAGAGGGCCATGTGTTTCAAATAACATGGCGCGCGACTCCCCGTTGGACCGGACCTCTGTCTCTTTGCCATGAGGAAGAGGTGGAAATAATACCACAACTGCGAATGAGCCCTCATGTCCCAGAGATTCAGGAATTAAACAAAGTCTTGAGGTTCAATCCCCATTCATATGTCCGACAATTGAAATGAGCAATTTGCGAATGTGTGTCGATATGTTCGCAAACCCAAGAACGTTGGCGTGGAAACGCGTTTCCTCCTGTCAGCGGTGCCACCCATTTCCCCTTGTAATAATGCATCACCATCAACATCCTGCCGCCGTCTCTCGGCATCCCTTCGTTTACCACTGAGTTCACCCGCAGAAGCCTCTCCGATTTGCAATGGAACACGGGTTCTCGTGCTGACAAAACTCGCCCTTGGCCCTGCCCCGCCAGTCAAAAATGGGCCGTGGCAAGGCGCGAAACATGCGAGGGGGCTAGCAACCCTTGCGCATCAAGTGCGGCCTCAAGAACGCTCTGAGTGCGCACATCACGGCAAACGGATTCCAATCATCGAACTCCGGGTACGGTGAGGCCAGCCCAACCCGCCCATCAATACCAAAGGCCCCAACGCAAAATGGGCAACAACTTCCAGCAACTGGGATCGGGGCGGCGTGGGGTTGGTCCTAGCGGGGGCCAGCGGGCTAGACGAGGGAAGAGCCGGTGGGGACAGCGGCGTCCGTTCCCCACTTCCCTCCCTACCGTTCCCTAACACCTAACGATAGCCTCGCCCTCGATCCGGCGAAGGGCAGCAAGCCTTTTAGCGAAATCAGTGCACACAGTGCATCCGGGCGAACGCGGCGGGGAGGTGTCAAGCATGAATCGTTGCCGGCGTCCTTGCCCAAAGTTGTGACCACAGCCGGTCCCCAAGAAACATGAGCTCATTCGGCGTTCGCTGTTCGCCGACAGACGGACGTGGCAATTTGCCGAGTTGTGAGTTCACGAATGTTTGACGCTAGCGATTTCGTCTTGGTCAGGAGGTCCTTCTCCCCGGTTTGGGGACGTCGCTGCACACGTGCGCGCGATGGACGAAGGGCTGTGCAAACAGTGGAGATTGGCACAGGGATGCGCCTCACTGGGCAAGCAACTGAACGTGAACGATGTGGCCCTTCGCAGCTGGGACTTCCTGCATTACCCGTCGGCTAATACCCAAGGATCGGCACAAGAGCCAACTGACACATGCATTCACATGCGATGCTCTCTGGATTCATTGATGCCGAGCTTGCTTGCTTACAGATCGCCGGCCTTCTGAAGAATCGCTCCCACACAGGCAATTGATCCAGGATGCGAATTCCATCGTAATCTCAAATTCAACCAGCGGCAACTCACAATTGCGCTACGCCTGAATCGCCCTTGTGCTTAGCAGCCTGTTGATTGCACATTTTATGCAGTGGGCTGCTCACCACCCTGTTACTCTTCAATGCTAACTAGGAAAAAAAGGCAGAATGACACGTGTTCGAACGTGTACAAATTATACGGGTTTGTGTTACTTTCGTGTTCTTGGCATTTAGAACACTGATGAAATGCACATATATGTGTTCGCAAAGAGTATTATTTGGTCCTTGTTTTACCAGTGACTTTGGCGGATTTCCTCACAAACACTGTCAGGAGCAGAAGTCCCTATGGATGCGAACGTTGCCGAATATACATGCCGAACGTGGCATAGAGGAGTTGCCCTGTGAGAATCTAGTCGACAATTGCGACTCACAATAGCTGTGACATTGAAGTTGAACATATTGGACATTTTTATCCAGAATATTACCAAATATCCTGGATGTGGGCCCCATATCCAGGAAATGCACGTTCAGGGTATGGGCATAGGCCAGTCTAGACATTATATAAGATAATATGGGCACTCATATTGGATATGTTCATATCCTGCCACAATATCCAGGATAGGGAAGCTATGGATGGCATGTGAATTTCTTTTTGCATCTTCAAGATCTACAGATTGTCATTACTGTCAGGATATTTCCAAGTCATGGACTTTCATCTCCCAACCAGCTGATCTTTTAATCCGCTTGGAGGCTCCGAGCATTCCTCCTAAGAGTTGAAGAAACTGAAAAGGTGGGTGTGGCAGATCTGCAGTGCTGAAAAGACCTTTCTGCATGTATCTTGGCTGGACGCTTTATCTGGCACACCAGTAGAAAACAGCCTGTTTGCGATGCCAACTGCGACGTCATTTGACACAAATTGGTGCCATCACAGCCGCTTTTATGTCATCGCAATCACTGTGACGGCATCACTTTGTGTCAAAATAGCATCGCAGTTGGCATCTCAGACATGCCGTTTTCTACCAGTGGCAGTGAGTATTGAAATGTAGCAAAAGTTGCAGATCAAAAGCAAATACTACGAAACCAAAGCACGCAGCCCGGAACCCACCAAGAGCAAGAATTTGCGTGCACGAGCCGTCATGCGTGTTCCTTTGTTACGAGTCAAGAATCTCAACGCCTTCAGGGTGTTGGCAGTTTAATGAAGCCTTGCCAAGGATGCAGTCTCTTGTGTTCTGCCACAGCTGTGTGATTTTCAGCGTGGCATCAAAGCCTGACGAATTTCCAGATATAGCCTGGTAGCTGCAAAGTTTCAAGGATTCTTAACCCCTGTCCAGTTGCATCATAGAACCGACTTTTACCACGTCAGAAAGGTATCTACACCGGTGTAGATACGCAGGGTACCCTGCAACTTACGCCAAATGTCCCATGCCTTTATATCATTTTCATTATATCATATTTATTGTGCATTCTCTAAAGTGGAATGCAGGTTAGTGTGACATATTATTGCACCTGCATTTTAAGTTCGTGATGCCGTAATTTCTTTGCTACTGCTGTCGCTAACACCAGAAGTCCACAGCCTGGAAGAAAACCTCCTCGAAAATCCAAACAATTCTGCAAAACCCCCGCCAAACCTAGAGTGCTTTCAAAGTGCGCCCAAACCTGCAAGAACGCGCCATCTGCGCACCCGCACCCCTGACCGCTCCCCTCTGCCCGCCCAGAGCCTCTAGAACCACGCCTTCGAGGACGCCGCCGCCGGCGCGGCGGCCGACCGGGATCCCGCTCCGGGGCGGGGCGCCGACCCGGGCTTTATGCTGGGCAGCCCCCCCTCAACCTGGCCGCCAGAACGTCCAGCTGCCCGTCCTCAAGCTCTTTTTTGCGGACCTCAACGCCCGGGAAGTTCGCACGGCGAGACCGCCCTGTTCATCGCCAGCAACTTAGACAACCTCAGTATCGTCGAGGAACTCATCAATGCTTCAGCCGGCGCGGACATTCCGAGCTACAACGACTTAACGCCCGTGGAGGCGGGCGCCGATTTTGGATTTTCGGGCGTAGTGAGGGCGCTACCGGGCGCCGGGCGGACCCCAACATGGCAAACGACGCGGGAGACGCCCCCTGGACCTTTCGACGTTCACGATCGGCGACGCAAGCGTCGAGATCGCCGCTGCATTGATCGGCGCCGGCGCCGTGGTTGACGCCCCGGATCTGGGAGACGATGCGCCGCTGATGCTGGCGCCGTACTACGGCAATCTGGGCGTGGTTCTGATCGACAGCGAGGCGGGCGTGGGGGTGGTCGATGCGCACGGGCACACGGCAGCGAACCTGGTGTGCGGCTGAGAGAAGGACGAGTGGCCGCGGGGGCTGGTGCTCTGCCCGAAGGGCGGGTGCGACAGGCCGAGGGTGGTGAGGAGGATACTGGGGCTGCTGGCGTCAGGCGGGGATGGATGATACATCCACCATGGAAGCTTCCGTCGTAGAACCTGTCAAGGCCGATGCGCTTGGTTCGAAGTAGGACTGCTGTATGCCGAACATATTATATGCATGCACTTTTTTCTGTACACAGTATTATACAGAATGTCTGTGGTAGGCATGCCCAGGGGCTTGGAGGCTCAGCTGAGGGAACAGAGTTACGGAGAGTTCACCGACAGGCATACCGCTTCATGATGAGACGCCCATCCGCCAATCGTGGACCAGTCGCTGTCGTATGAACGGGTTGAGGGGCTGGGAGCGGTGATTTGAGGTTGGATTTGGGGGGGGGGGCGTCAAGCAAGCGGGCGTGATCTGTTGTTTTGTGTGTTGCTTTGACTTTGAGCAGCAAAGCGGGGGTGCGGATTTTCCAGAATGAGAAAGCGAAGCAGGTCACACAAAGCGCAACCACTTCTAAGCAGGCATGTGCGAGGCTCTTTTCCATGCTGCGAGAAGATGATGTGGAGTCTCCGGTGCAAAGTGATGAGCACACAAGCGGGGGGTGGGGGAAGGAGGGAGGTGCTGTTTTCGTGGCTGAACCATGGCGACCAAGTTGAAGTTTCCTTCAATAAACAATGGACAACGATTACTCGATCACGAGGGGTTGCTCGCATTTAAGAAAGCATTGACTTAATTACCAATTTATTGGGCTGGCGGCGCTGTCGCCTGCTTGGGAGGGGGATGGTGCTTAGAAGCAAGAATTGCCGGCTCGCTGTCATTCTGATGTGAGTGGGCAGTGCGCGAGTCTTGGGAGATTAAAGGGATGGGCTCAAAACGGATACTGGAGATGCAATTTTGGGGCATTGCAAAGCTCCTGGGGGCATCCAGTGGCAACGCCTTGAGGTGCCTGAGGAAGTCGATCGGCTGGGAAACAACCAAACTGAGGCAGTTACTGCTCGGCACGCGCACTGACCCCAGGAACATCAGGCAATGTAGCAAGTGAATGCATGGGGAGGGGAAGCAACGGATGCTGGTTGCAGGGGAACCCATGCAGCCGCCCTACCGTCAGCCCTGCCCCAAGCCGCGTTTAGACAAGCTCGACAGACATGGCCCGTGGGCAGCCTGGCATCGGTTGAATTCAAAGAGGACCGGCGAAAGCCGATTTCTGTCAGCCTGCCAAGTTCGCCCTGTCCCTTGTGTGCTCAAATTGCTCCGCTTGCTGGCCGTGGCATCCCCAGGCAAAGCCACCCTTGGCTCAGTGGCATCGCTTCTTACCAGCGCTTTTGCTGCCCGCCATGTGGCTTGATGTGTCCTGCTCACTCCTTAGACAAATTCCACAACACTGCCTGGAAGTCCACTGAGTACGCGATATGGACGAAATCAGAGTAAAACTACCCTTGACGTCAAAATTGGTGGACACTTGCATAAGCAGCGATGCCTCCATAGGTGTGATGGCCTGCCTGTTGAACTGTGGCAACGGTGTCCTCCTGCTGGTGATGCACCAGCCAAGCTTCAGCAAGGGTGCCAGGCACCAGTGGCAGGGGTGGTGGGCTGGCTCTTCCTGATGCGTCATTGCCCATGTATGTACAGGGCACAATCAAACAAGCCTACGTACTCAAGCAGTGACTCCTGCACCCAGCATCGCCTGAAAATGCAGCAGGAGTGCCTTTGCACTGTAAAGGTGCCTGCAATAAAAGCTCACTTGTGCAAGCCCTGGCAGTGAGCTTCCCTTTGAGTCAAGCCGTCAAAGTCTTAAGAATCTAGCCTCCTTGTTTGTGATTCCAAATAGTGCACCACTTTCAGGAGTCCACCTGCCACACCTCGCCAGAGTGATGTGGTCAAATAACACACACATGGACACAACGGCTGAGACAACGGTGAAACAAGTCCACACCCATGTGCAGTACTTGGTTCACCAGAATGAGCCTGTGGGTAGACTAATGAGGCAAGGGAAGCTCATGGATCACAAAACTCTGGGAATAACTGAAGCACCCCCAAATCCCCCAAGCCTCATACCTGGAACGCCCATAGTTTCTTAATCCTACCAATCCACAGACAATGAGAGTGGTCTGCTACCATTCGGGCTGGCGCAAGGGAGTAAAGGTAGTGGCTCTGTGGACTGGTAAGCATGAGCATAGATGCACACCCCAGATTCCCCAACCTGTTTGCACTGGCAGGGAGGCCACTTACAGCTTGTAAACCATGTGCTCCTCAGCATCATGTGATTTCCAGCTGCTGCCAAGGGTTTGTACACCTTGTGTACATTTGTTGTACGCCTTATGTACATTTGTGATACACCTTTTGTACATTGTTACGAACATCTTCTGCACATGTGTACATCATCTTCTGTGCTACAGAAGAGTCTGAGAAGAGACCGACAAAATTCTCATTCAAGTGGGGGCAAACTGCACGACAAGTTCCTCACTCGTTAGCGAAACTTCCTGGAGGAAGAGCTATTCCATGCACATTCCTTGGCCGCATGAGTGTGGGTAATCTTGGCTGAGGGATACGAGCCCAATCAGCACAAGGGCCTGTGAACTGTATGTTTCTGGCACCTTGTCTGCGCAACCGATCACCCCTCGCCATATTGGGGCTTCCACGTACAAGGATTGGGAAAAGGACTGCTACCGACACTTGTTCGCAAGGCTGTCACGGGCCTGCAGCGCGGGTGTGCGCTCTCGGGCCGTCCGTGCACTCCAGCTGCCACGCGGTCCTCAGCAAACACATGCCCACGAGAACACCGTACTTGTTTCCTCACTGGCCAACGCCCACTGTTTCTCACGTCTCGTCATGTATCCGGAGACGACCGCATCTTTGCGCGAAGCATGACACGAAGTCTGGAGTGACGCCTGTCAATGTGGGTGCCCACTCCAAACATGCGACGTGCGGGCCAATCTTGTGACGGGGTTGCGCCACGCGGTTCTCTGCACAGACGCGGAGCAAAGCACACTTGGGTGCAAGCGCCAGGGCGGGAGCGGTCCCGGCATCCGCGCACAACACACGGAGCGACCCCCCGGTGGGGCTCCCTCAGAAACTCAGGCTCAGAGGCAACACGCCATCCCGGGTCTCTTCCGTACGACACTCCGCTGTGGTCGCCGCCCCCCGCGCTTCCATCGGGCGGCGCCACTGGGCAGCGAACACAATTCGCCCATCGCGGCAGGCGCAGCTCGCGACGGGGCAGCCGCAACGGAACTGTCCTGCGCCGAGATGGCAAGCGCGAATCGAAGCGGAAGGCCACAGAGGGGCCGCAAGCTCCGGCGTTGAACGATGGCAGCCAGGGCGGCCAGGAGATCTGGACAAGAGAGCCGCCGACCGGGCCAGGGGGGAACGCCCGCGCCCGGCCATTCATCCTCACGAAACGTGCAGGCGGAGATGCCCTCCATGATGCGCCCACACGTGCTTGGGACGCAAAGCGCCGATCCTCACGTGAGCCAGGTTCCCGCCGGCCACGGTGCGCCGGTTGCCTCGCAGCTGTCGGGGTCCACCGCAGCGCGATGGCGCGGCGCCGTCGCCACCCGCGGAGCCGGCATCCGCCGTCCGCGCCAGAGCATCAAGCGCGCGGGGGACATCGCCAGCCGCCGGTCAAACTCGACCGTCGCCAGATCTCAACCCGCACGCGCCCCTGGGCTAGAAATTACGACTTCGCTCCGCCGCCGCTTTGCGGCACCCTCCTCCAGGCCTCCGCGACCCCGCAGCCGCGACTCGCACGCGCAAAACGAGCCACGCTGCGCAGCCCGCGTCACGCAATCCACGGCGTCACCCCCAAGACGCCCAAATTCAACCGCGAGCCAAGGCCAGGAAAGCTTCGCCACCGCCCTCGCCGCCCACCCCCATCCGCTCGCGCCCGCAAATCGACTCCTTCGCAAGCCCTGAGCCCGGCGCCCTCGCTGACGGGCGCCCGCCACCCCGAATAGCTGCAACGGGGCGCACCGAGGCGCCAGATGCCCATCCGTGATGACTCCTTGTCCGATGTCCCCCTACCCCCCGCTCACCACATCAGCCGGATCAGGCGCCAGAATGTGACTCCCTGGCGCGGCCCAGGGCCGCATTGTGCAGGCCAGCACCCTCTCCCGCCACCACTCCGCGTAAGGGCCGCCGAAGGCTGGGGGCCACGGGGCTTAAGGGGGCTCAAAATTTAGCCAAGGCAAAAGGGAGCAAGTTGCGGCGCCGAGGATTGGGGCAACCTCTTCCGGGGCATGCCACGGCAGAGCCTGCGGGCCGCCCAGGTCAGCATCCGCGCGCCCCGCCCCCCACCCACCCCTTCCCCGGTCGCCAACGTCATTTTCTGACCGCATTTTCTGCGCCCCAGGCGTCGCTGTGGGGATGGCGGCGGGGGCTGATCCTGCTGCTGCTGGTCGGCCGGGCTGCGGCGACGATCGACGGGCCGAAGGGTGAGTGGGAACGTCATGGTGCAGACGGCAGGAATTGCAGAGCGCGGTCCGTCGATTCTGATGCCTTCGCGGGGCCCCCGGGGCCCGGCTCGGCGCGCCGGGAGCCAAACGCTGCGAGCTTCCTGCCGCCGTGTTCGGGTCCGTGCGTGCCGCCAGCGTGATCCGGCGCACCTGGGGACGAGGGGGGAGGGGTGTTGTGCTCGCCGGCAACTTAGTCATCCTGACCGGCTGCCCCCCCACCCCCCCGGATCTCGATGACCAACTCGCAGCAGTCACACCCCCCGTGCTTTGCACCCGCCGGTCGCTGTGGTGTGCTGTTTTCGATCGATCGATTGGTCGACCATTACATGAGAAGGAAGGAGGAGATTGGGTAGAGGGGAGGGTCGGCAAGTACTGAGGGCCGCACCGGGAGTGCCACGTTCCGGCGTCATGTGCGCGGATCGGCGGTTACGTGGCGCTGGTTAGAAGCGCTCATTCTTTCCCGTACGGGGCCTTCAAATTTCTCGCGACCGGGGGCCGGAAGTAGGTTCTGTAGAGCCTACAACCTCAGCGCAGGCCCAGCCGATGTCGTATGGACAATGGCTTGCGAAAATCATGCGCTGTAGCGCCCGCGCGTGTTCAACAGTATCACCGCGTCTGGTCAGTGGTAGAATGCGGGAGACGCGCTGTTGCATAGATGAGACTGTGGGTTGTGCACAATCTGTGCTTCGCTGCCAAGCAGGGCGGCCCATTCGCCGCATCAGTCATCGGGGCAACAAGCCGGGCAATGCCGACTGCAGCTTGCGTGTTTTCAGTGTGCCGTGCGAATGGGACTGCACAGGGCCGTGCCACAGCTGTTGCAGAACCGGTATTGGACATGAGCACTGAATCCAATGGACTGAATCCATGGTGGATAGGGTATATGCCCATATACGCATATATGTGAATAGCTCCCGTCGAATAATGGTTTCACAATGGGGGACCGAGAGTGCTTCTCTCTGACTTGATGACCCAAGGGCAGTAGCTGGTAGAGAAAGTGTAACGAGCCATAGATCGCATGAACATCCACTGCATTTATGGGCATGGGCCATCGCAAATCAGAGCATGCAATTGCAGGCACTGCATTTGTCTGCAACACTTTTAGAATGCAATAAAAAGGACCAAGGGCAGTTGTTGCTCACTGTCTGCATCGTTCCTGGTGTGCATGAACTGCTTCACAGTTTTGAATAGCAGACAGCAGCCCTACTTAACAATGTGTGCGTACTTGACTGCTATTTATGGGGCAGTGGCAGCCGTTGTGAACATCATCAACGATTCACATCAATGCAGCACAGAGCCACTCGCTGCTGTGAACATTGTGGTGACTGTGGAGGAATGCAGAGGGACGAACTGCTCTTCTTTGCAAATAGAGTAGACGTGGCCGAAAATAGTTTCTTGTCATGACCCCCACTGTGGCGCAATATTGCAAGGTCACGGTTGCAGCCATGGATTCTCAGCAAGTGGATAGGAAGGTGCTGGTGGCATGCCAGCAACTGCCACTGAGCGAAGATGCTGCTGCCCTGTATTTCACGCTGCTCAACCCTCCACAAGAAGAATACTTGTGTACTCTTGTACTTAAGCCATTGCCGCTGTGTGCTTGTGCAGTTTACAATGAGGACGACCCATCGGAGGTATGAATCAGCTCCCTTTGCTGACCTTTCAACCTGCCTGGGAAGCATCCTGGGTGGCCAGATAATCGAGTTCAAAAGACCTGACAGGAAATGACCATGCAGTCACTATATTGCTGAGCAACATTTTCGCGTTGTAACTAGAAAACACGCAATGAAAAATGATCAATCAGTCACTATTGTAGCAATGTAAATGATGGAGAAGTAAGTAAGTATAAATTATAATGTATGAAGTATTGCTGAAGCTAAAGGTAAAGTAGTTATTATAGTAGCTGAAGTAATTAAGCATTACTGAAGTTGTTATAGCATATAGCTTATAAAGTGTGAAACACTGTTGCAGCAATATTTGAGTTATTAATATATCGGTAATCGATGATTGCGTATCTATCAATGTTGGTAAAATATATGCATCGGTAACATTGGTCATCACTGCATAAAATGGAATGTGCATTTCAGCTGGCGGGCTGTTGTCGTCGTTCCCCCCTCCGCCCGATGTTCGCTCCATTCCCGCCTCCGCTCGCCGACGGCAGCGACGTCTGCGACGTCTTGCGCGACGAGTGCTGTTCCAACCCCATACAGCCTCGTCGCTCCCGGGCCTGGATCCGACTTTCGTTCCGACGGGCCTCAAGGTCCTGTTCCCCCCTCGCAGACGCTCTGGTACGCCGTCCTCAACGACCACAAAGCCCAGGTGGAGCTGGCCATCGCCGAGGGCGCCGACCTGGAGGTGAAGCTGGGCCACCACCACGACACGCCGCTGACCCTGGCCGCCAAGAACGGCTACTTGGACGTGGTGGAGACGCTGATCGCGGCCGGGGCGGACGTGGACAGCACCAGAGATGATGGCGCCACGCCGCTTTGCGCCGCGGCGGAGAAGAACCACGCCGGCGTGGTGCTGGCCCTCCTGCGGGCGGACGCGAAGGTCGACAAGCCCAAGACCTCCGGAATAACGCCACTGCTGGCCGCGTCCAGGAGCGGCTATGTGGAGGTAGTGCAATCGCTCATCCGGGCCGGCGCGGACGTGAACCTCGAGCAGAATACGGGCACCACGCCCCTGATGGCCGCCTCATGGGAGGGCCACGCCGACGTGGTGTCCGTCCTGCTGGATGCGGGGGCGGACCCCAACAAGGATAGCTACTGCCCGCCGATCGTGTGCGCAGCCACGTACGCCCACCTGGAGGCTGTGGTCGTGCTCTTGGACAGCGAGGGGTTGGACGTGGACGGCCGCAGGGATCATGATGGCGCCACGGCGCTGATCGCCGCCACGCACTCCACCAGCCCTAGGCGCGCGGCGGTCGTGGCGGCGTTGATCGTTAAAGGCGCTGACCTCGAACTGAAATCGAGGACGAACGGCACGACGGCGCTGTATGAGGCCGCTCAGCGCGGCCACTTGGATGTCGTGATGGAGTTGATTGGCGGGCGGGCGGACTTGAATGAGGAGAAGGCGGGCAGCCTGGAGACTCCGCTGTTCGCGGCCACGGCGGGCGGGCACGTGGATGTTGTGCGGGCGCTGCTGGTCGCCGGGGCGGGCCCCGATATCAGATCCCATGAGGGGCTCACGCCGCTGATCGTCGCGGCCCGGAGGGGCGATTCGGACGTCGTGGAGACCCTGCTGGAAGGCGGGGCGGATCCCATCAAGTGGGACGAGCGGGGGATGGCGCCGTTGCACCGGGCCTCGAATACGATCGGGCCGGACAGCGAGAGGATCGTCCTGCTGCTGGTGAGGCGCGGGGGGAACGTGAACGCGGTCGACAATGAGGGGAACACGCCGCTGATGTTCGCGGCGTACTTTGGCAACCTGGGGGCCGCGAGGATACTGGTGGGGGAGGGGGCGGGTGTAGGGGCGCAGAACGGGGTGGGCGGCACGGCGGTGGACCTGATCTGCGACTGCAGGCTGGACGTGGACCGGCTGGACGCGCCGCAGTGCCCGGCGGGGGGGTGCGACGTGGAGGGCACGGAGAGCCGAATACGCACCCTGCTGCTGGCGGACTAGGAGCCTGGGGAGGCTGGACCAGGGGCCCCAGGCGGCTGGACCGGGTGGCCCAAAGCGGCTGGGCCCCCTGGCCCTGGCCCTGGGCCCGGAGCACCTGGGCTAGGCGGCCAATTCAGCTCGCCCCGGCGCGCCCACTGGCGTCAAGTTTCAAACGTTTTCTCTGTTTTTACCGCCGTGTGATTTGTTCTTCGCCTTGTTCCCTTCCATTCATTCGGTGGGCCTGTTTTCCGTGTGTTTTGCCCGGGCAAGGGGGCGGGGCCATGGCGCTGCGCTGGGGGGCGAGTGGCTGGCGCCCCAACCGAAGAGGACAGCTGCAGGTTCCCGGCTTCCACGAAGGCTCGCCGGTGGCTGTGTTCCCCCGCTCTTGTGGGTGGCCTGGGCGCAAGGCGGCTTCCGCAAGGAGCTACCCAGCCATCCTGCAATGCGCCGCGTCATGGCTTTCTGCAGAAACGGCAGCTGCTGTGAGGGCAGCTCCTTGCGTGGCTTGCTGGCTGGTGACATCCTTGTGCCTCGTGGCGACCCCAGCAAGATGTTTGCCGTGTGTGCAAAGCCCCCGGGAGGCCGTGGGTCTTGTGTGCGCGTGTTGGCAACGGATGCCGTTGGGTTTGAGATGCGCGGGGACGCGGTTCCCGGAGGAGCGCAATGAAGGACACGCAGTTGAACGAGTGATGCGATGGCGGCGCACTTCTGCCGAGATTAAGGCTGGCTGGACGCGGCGCGGCCCACGTTTGTCGATGGTGTGCGTTATTCGATGGGCTTGCGTTGCCGGAGACCGTTGCATGTGAACCAGGCGTTGCTGCGACCGTTCGTCTTGTCTTTTCAAGTTCACGGATTTCACTCAGCGGGGCACATGGATCCGGCTTCAGTTACGTTTGTGCTATTGAATGTAGTCTGGTCGAATGCCCATGCAGCCGTGCGTGGGTGGAAATCCCGGGACGGGGATTGGGGGTGGGGAAATTGGGTTGAATTGCATTTTGTTCACATTTGTCAAGACTATAAATGATGAAGTCTTTTTGCCAGTGTGGCGATATCGGGCACCCTGCACAATGCAAGGGTGTGACATTGAATCAGCGTTTTGTCGCGTGCACAGCAGGGGCGTCTGATGCTGCACTGGTGCCCGACTTTGAAACGTGTTTGTTTATGATCCTTTAAAGTAAAGAGTCGATTGACCACGGGCGAAGCCGCCTCAGAATCGCCATGGTCACATCCCAAGCGTCAGTGAGCCCAACAAGCATTACACGAGATAGAAAGGAGGTGATGAAGACACGAATTCCCGCTGTCTCCTCAAAGGAAGCGCAGGGAGGGTGAGTAAGGCCTAGAATGTCCCAAAACATTGTTCTTTCTTGTCAGGACGACAAGAAGCGATGAAGGCACGTGTCACGGAGACAGCAAAAACCAAAATGGACAAGCTGCCCAAAGCAGCGCAACGGCGGTCACAATTGAATCAAAATGCACCGCTACCCAAGGTTGCACGATTTCCGAGTCCCATCCAAACTCCATTGCCGGCGCACGATTTCTGAAAAGTTGACGGTTCCCAACACGGACAACCACTCCGCGAACAGACATTCCCTTGCCGGGGCAGGTTCAGAGCCAAGCGTCACTGCAGCAGGGCGCGTATGGCCGGCGCCGTGCCCGGCAGCTCGCACCCACCCTCCGGGCACTGCAGCACCCCCTCCAGCCCCTCGTCGTTCACGCACAAGCAAATCAGCCCCTTGGCGCTCCTCCCGCCCCCATCCCTAACCCTCCTGTCCGCCCCCGCCTGTATGAGCGCCTCCAGCGTTCCAGCATTCCCGTAGTAAGCGCCCCACATCAGCGGCGTCCTGCCATTCACCCCTCTGACATCCACCTCAGCCCCCGCACCCAACAAGGCCTCCACAATGCCAACGCTGTCGGCGCCAATGGTCAGGGAAGCTAGGTGCAACGGCGTGTGGCCGTCATTCCTCGCCAAATTGGGATCCGCATCCACCCCAAGCAAAATGCCCACCACATTCCCGTGCCCCCCCTCGGCTGCAATGCTCAATGGTGTGACCCCCGCGTTGCTTGCTCGATCCACGTCAGCACCCACTTCCGACAGGGTCTCCACCACGTCGGCGTGGCCGTGCTGCGAGGCCAGGAAGAGGGCCGTGCCGCCCCAGGCGTTGGTCCCGTCGATGTCCGGGTTGGCGGTGAGCAGCTCCTCCACCACCGGCAGGTGGCCGGCGGCCGAGGCCTCCATGAGGGGCGTGGTCTCGAATTGGCCCATTCTGGAGGACGCCGTGGCGCCCTTCCGCAGGGCCTCCTTCACGGCCTCCAAGTCGCCGTTGCGGGCCGCTTTCCACAGCTCCTGTGACAACGTGGACGAACGTATTTCAGAAACCTGTGTAATGGAGTCGGAATGTATAATGGGTAAAGGGCAATGGTGGACAACGGATAAAGGATATTGGCAGGTTGATCAACACGCCATAGTCCATTGTACTCATGTGTTGGCATCAGGACTCTAGTGGAGGTTAAACCCGTGATAAGCGTAGGTGGTGTGATATCAAGTGAACGCTTGCCTGTTTGCAAAGTATCTGATTGTGTTCGGTGGCGCCAATCGTGTATTCCAAGCATGAGTTTAAGCTATGCCAAATTGGGGCAGAATCGTGTCATCTCAAGCACGTTTTCTGGCGCCAGCTTGTTCAGCAGGGCAGCTGGGTGATTTGGTATCCTCTACGTGCCGACACACGATGTGTGGAGCAATCGGGTGCTTTGACTTTGAGGTTGACGCCATTCCAGACAGTGCGCGTTTTATGCCGTTGATCGCACAGCCACAGGCGACATGCGACACAAACACGGACTTCCAAACACATGGCTGAAAAAGTGTAATTGTGCAGCAGGGAATGTTCTTGGCAAGAGCCCAGGCTTGTCAGGCCTTCCCCGTTTGGACTTGCCTCATCGAGCTCCTCCTGCATCTGTGAGTTATTTTCGACGACCTGAAGGAATGCCAACACAGGTCAGCACAGGTGCAACGCTCGCCACAAAACGCTGTGAAAAGTGGCATAAAAAAATGCGCCAATTGTTACATACATGCATCTAAGCCGGCCGCTTTTTGGCAGTGACCATATGGACACGGCAGGCAGCGAGGGCTCATCAAGAGCCAAGAGAAATTGATTCAACAAATTATACTAATTTAGTGGATTGTGAAACAAATGAAATATATTTTTTTCAGTGCGCTCTGCCTGGCGGCGATGTTCGTTTTGCTGATGCACTGCAGCAAAGGAGAGCCATGGGGATGTCAATGCACGCGTATGCTTTTGCGGGGGCTGTGTCTGTGCGTTGCAAGAAGACTACTAATACCAAGAAGAATACTAATTGGGAATCAGGAAAACACGGTGCTGGGCAATCTGCTCCCGGTGCTGCTGCAATTGAACAAGCAGTTAAAGGGGTGATTGTCTGCGCACCAGACAACGTGTTTCTGGCGGGGCATTGGAACTTGCACAATGTGCAGCGCATCCAATTTATGAACAATCTTCAACCTTTACTTGAACTGAACCGAATGCTGTTCTGTTGTGCAGTGCAACAACATGTCGTGATCATTCCGTGAAATGCATGGTAAATGTTGACATAAGCACTATCTTCACCCATTTTTTTGCGTGCTTTTTGGCTCTTTCTTTAACGTGATACCAGTTTCGACTGCCGAAATTTTCATTGCCTTATCTCAGCACCGTTGTGGGCTCTGGCGGCACAATCATTGGCAAGTCCATCCAAACTCCGCCGAATGGATTGGGGCTTGGGACTGAGGTAGCTGGGTTGACTACCTTATAAGGCTGAACTAATGAATTAATTATTGATTTAGTGAATGAATTAATTATGAAATGATTAATTCACAAGTAATTGTTAATACTTAATTAATTCACGAATTCAGGAGATTAGTGGAATTGATGACGTCATCATTACGCCGATGACCTGAGGCCCCTACCGAGACTCGTGGCGATGCTGGTGGCCCCGCTGTCTCCGGTGACTTTGGCGGGGGTGTCAAGGAAGGGCGCTTGGCAGTAGAAGGGGACTGCAGCAAAGCAAAGACGCCGCTCATGCAAAGTGAACAAGGCGTCTTGGGCTTCCAATGATGCGATCATCCAGACTACCGTAGAAGCGGAGGAATGGTCAGGTGTCAATATCAGATATTTTTGTCCGCTTAAGCAATGCATTAATACAGTGATGGCCAATTATCGCTTTTTTGCACCACATTGGTGTTGTAACTGGGTTGTTTCCAGGACGAACTAACCTACTGTGCCTGTGGCACATCATTGATCTGACCAGATTGCGCTGACAGGAATGCCGGAGCAACAGCTGGTGCAAATAACAGGAGATGCTTAGCTCAAGGGCGTCCACCTCTACCTTATATGTGATGTATTGTGCCACACAACCAAATAGATGTACGTCACCGTTTGTCTATGTTGGGGAACAACGAATGCATGCAGCACGTATGGTATGTTCATGCACATACAACTCTCTAGCAGCATGTATAGGCCATACCGTATACATACGTAAATGTACCCATAAATGTATACACACATATCAATGTGGACACATGTCGGTGCGCCCCAGAAGCTGAACTATATATCAGATTGGTGTGCAGTCCTATCTGTGTTTTGCCAAAGGCCTGTTCAACGTGCAAGTTTGAGGGTGGTGGGCACATCACCATACAAATGAATCGCAATTCAAAGGAAATATTCAATAAAATAATATTCAAAAATATTCAAAAAAATTCAAAGGCAAACAGCGTGACAATGCGCACATACCATAGTCACGCTAACTCTCGGGGACGCCGGCCACCACAGGACATCAGGCAACGACAGTGCCACTTCCCCGAACTCTCCAACGATGACTAAAGTAAGTTACGTCGTCAATTATCATAACCAAACACCGATTGAATCCCCGGTTGATCTGATCAGTGTTAGGCTGACGACATCTCCGCACCAGCAACGCAACTGCGCTGGACCAGGACCGATTCTCGCAATGCCAACCTCATACAAAATCAAACACAATGGCCGATGGACACAACAACAAAAAGTGTCCAATCCATGCACAGCGCGCATTCGACACGTTGGATGTCCATTTTCCGCCGGAGACAAGGCTGCTCGACTCGCCTGCATCGTGGCTTCAATCCAGTCCCGGAAGGCGCTGACGAGAGTGTACACGCTGGGAAGTGTCGGCTCATCGCACTCCGACTCTGAATCTCCGAATGACACAACCCCCACGACGACGTCGAGATTCGGCATGCCGTCCTCGAGAGCGGCTCCCGGGCGAAAGGGCTGGAGCAATGGGCCGCCGCTGTCCCCTGACCGGAGTAGGAGAAGAATGAGCAACTCATTTTCTCATGTTAATTAAGCTCATCTAGATTTCTCAGCTCTTCGAACCTAAGATTTGATGCTCAATTCGAGCCTTGCCATTTTTGCGCGTATGGTTCACGTTGGTCAATTGTGTAAATGCCGCGACATCAATGCTTTAGCATAACAGAGCAATGCCGTCTCCCAACATACGGACGTTACGTGTTTTCTGTGGATTATGAGCCCTTTGCTGCGGAGGTCAAGACACGTCCCCTGTTTGTGTTCGCATCTTCCAAAACGTGAAGGCAGTGCAGGATTGGCGAACGAGGCAATTGAACTTTGCGATGTTTTCCAATAAAGAAAGAAACGAAAACAGAGCCAGCAGCTCCACTGCCCATCAGGCCTGCGGCACCCGTGGATATTAACCTCTCGCACGGACCTCACTTCGATTTAGTCCTGTTCCTACACCCATTATGCTGCTAAACATTCTGCCCACGCGGCTAGCAAAAAAAGGATCAAATAACACTTTTTGTGAACACACACATATGCATTTCATCAGCGTTCTGCATCCTGGAAACACCAAAATACCACAAAATCGCAAACTCTCTACACGTTTGAACACATGTTATTTGGCCTTTTTCGTCCTGGTGCTGTTGTCTTTGGACAAGGGTTCGAATTTCACAACAAAACGTATGCTGTAGCGTGACCCAAGATTGAAGGTTCTTGGCCAGGCGCCCGTCCTCCTGCTCGCCCCACCCAAGCGCCAGCAGCTTCGATCCGTCGGGCTCGAGCTTCCTGGGGGGCAGGCCCACCGGGGTGTGTTTGGACTCGCCGTTCACCTGGATCAGGGCGAGGTCGTATCCCTCAGCGACGTTGCCCGTCCACTTGTCGTGAATGAACGTATCCTTGGCCTGGAAGAACTACGCACACAGGACGGCCACGCTCACAAACCGTCGCGAACCAGGGGAACGTTGTGTCTCCACAATCTCTTGGAGAAATGTGGTACAAGGCTCAGTGCTTTGCAGCACTTATGTAAACTGCATTTTCCTTTCTGTCGGATTATGCAAAGATCAGGCGTTCCAGGGCTCGTTCAGTTGAGAAAAGGACAGAGCAATATGCCAAATCTCGACTTGAGGAATGGACTAGGTCAACTCAATGAGCCGGGACTAATCAATTAAATTAGATTCAAGCCCGCAGCTCCGATCGCCTTTGCTGCCCAACAACTGCTGGGGATGTCGTTCGGCTGCAGGCGATAGCGCACAGGCAACCCTGCTTCGGGATAACAGTGACAGGCTCAGCGCTTTACTGCAGTTTCTTGTACCACTGTTTCTTGAACAGGTCTCGGGCAGTTTCCGTCCGTTGGCACATCACCGTGATCTTTTTTTGAAATTCTTTGCACTATGGCGCAATACCAACAGGCACGTGTGCTCCATGGCGAGCCAAATCGCGTAATCATAGCCATGTTTCACAACACATTTTAGGAGCTGTTATTCTGGGCAATAATGTTTTCCTTTTGGGCCACATTTGTTTACCGGCCTCTGCCGGGTCGCGCCGCCATCAACGCCCATTTCGCAAAGTCTCCTGCCGCGTCCAAGCGCTGCCCAATGTGCAATGGACACAGCTATGTCAAGCAAGCGGCGCCGCGTCGCACAACCATGCCGTTGCATATTCAACCCTTCCCCATCAACAATTGCAACGCCATGCTTTGGTCCGCAGTTTCCTTTTCAAAGAGTTGTTCGTTTTTCTATGTTGCTCCGCAAGAATTTAACCAATTTTATTGGCATGAAAAGGCCCAAAGTTACGTAACTTTGCGGACGGGTTGAATATTCCACGGTATCCGCAATTCCAACGCCATCTTCCCGGGCGCCGTGTCGTGTGCTCACCTCCACCTTGCCGTTGGCGTTCTCCACGTCGTCAACGTTGCACGCCCCCACCACCACGATGGGAGCCAGCCCGATGGACTCCCGGCTTCGGGGATCCAGGCAGTGCGCCGCGGTGAGCACCCACTCGGGATCCACCAGCACCGCGCCGCACTTGTGCATGTTTTCTCTGTCGCGCAGCGACGACATGTATGGAAAGCGGCCGCACAGTGCCCTCGATCCACCCTGCACGCTTTTAACCAAACTTTTAGCCGTAGCGGTCAATCACCGCAGCGGAAAATGGCCATTTTGCACGCCTTGGGTTTTTGCCTGAACCGCATCAGACCGAAGTCCGACAGTTCAGGAGCAAATGCCGACCGACAATGTTCAAACATACACGAGAACTGATCTCAGGAGACAGTGCAAACATAATCGCGCATTGGCAGAGCAGCCGCATCTGAAGGGGACCACGTCATTTGATGGCAACATTGTGCTTTTGGGGTTATTATTGTCGATGCAGTGTTGTGCAACGTAGGTAATGGTGTGCTATCATATGTGGCCTCATCACATAGATAATTGCTTGATACGTGTTTTGGGGAAGTTTTTTGAACAACGCAATCAATTCGATGTCCTCTGCAGGATAGCACTGAAGCACCGCCCTTACAACACCCCCTCCAACACCGATGACAGTCGTTCGGTGAAGATCTGAGCTCCATCCACGGCGCGTGTTTTATAAGTTTCTTCAATTAGTCTACCCGGGAAATTGTGGAAACGTAAAATGCGAAGAGAACAGGGCAAGGAGCCATTCTGTTGGCATGAGTCTATTGCGATAATGGCTTCGGTTTCGCGTCACAATGTCCTACAAATGTCCTGTATTGTAGAGCTGTGCAGGGCAGGTGCAATGCACTGTATCACAGTTATCAATCGGCATTGTGTATGGATGGATGATTGTTGCTGACAGTTGTGTAAAGTGCGCTGCACATGAAGGTGAGATATTTTGAGTTGAGGGAATTGAGCAAGCTGACGAACTAGCCCTGGTAAAAACTACTGGCACCATAAAAACACTGCAAGACAATAGGATTTGGTACCACTCTTCAAACGGCTTGAACCACAGGTATTTGATTTGGTCCTGGTCTTACACTATTCGAACACATTTCGCAGATGTGTGAATGGGCAATACTTTGCTTGCAAGAGGCAATCGTCTCCGCCAAAAATTTTGTCCTCAAGTCATGCATTTCGTTCATGTACTTGTCCCTTGTTGAATTTTGAGCTCGGCACAGCAACGGCAAGTCCATTGCATGCACAGAACGGGAATGGGCGGTAAAAATGAAGCTGATATCTGGCAGTCCTAAGTAACAACAAGGATCTCTTCAGTCCCCACCGCCTTGTACACGACTGATGCAAAGTGTACGCGGTGCACGCCAACCATAAACGTTTCGCGTTCATGTCTTTTTATTTCATTTATCCACCCAATCATCGAAAAGCTGGACATGTCGTTGTGGATGCACACAGCTGTTTTTTGCTCTGAAACATTTCATTTGCACCATTTTCCATTCACATAAGCTGCTGCCGTGGACTCATGAATCCCCACCGCGACTCTTGCTTCAGGAATACCGGATTGGTGCAAGATCCTCATCAGACCGTTCGCATTAAGCGGCATGTCTGCGAGCACAGCAGCCAAAACACACTGGGTAATCCAATCGCTTCACTGTATGCGCAATGAATGGCTGCAATTCCCACGAATTCCCGTGCGGGGATTGACTCCACACAAAAAATACTTAGGTTGGAACGAAATTAGGTATTAAACAACGGTCACAGCAATAAGCTGCAAAACCGCTGCCAGCAACTTGTTTGCAGGAACGATCGGTTGTGTGATTATTTGAATCGCTGCGCCATGCCGCCACCTCTGATAACGGCGACATCCACTATCATCCTCACAGCAGAGCTCGGTCCTACTTGGGCAACCCGGGATTCTCAGAGACAGGATACATGACCATACAGAGAATGGCACCAAAAAAGAGGCAGCAATCAAGATTTCGTTGCCATTATTACTGCGATTGAGCATGCCAACTTAGACACCACCAGTGCAGCAACTACCGCGGCTTAAAACGTAATGAAATTCTGAAGTGTTAGATGGATTAGACCTAGTATATCTATCTATATCAGACATGTTAGATCTAGTATATCTATCTGTATTAGATATATACAATCTATCTATATTAGATACGTACAGTTTCTGGTCAGTGTCGTTGGTAAGCAATTGCAATGAGCATTTTCTAATTGTGTGCCCGCCCAACATGGACATCCAGGTTTTAGCTCGTGCCCATTTGGCCACTAGCTCAGCGAACAACCTCAAAACTCTTAATTTCAGCGTCAATAACCAGCAGAAAAAGGGCCAAATAACACTTTTTGCGAACACACATGAAATGCATTTCATCGACGTTCTGCACGCTAACAACACCAAAATAGCCCGTAAAATTTGCACACGTTTGAACACGTGGCTTTTGGCTTTTTTCCTAGTGAATAATACAGAGACACTGTGGCTCTTCGGATGAGAGAGCACTTGTTTCATTTACTACATTTCATTTTCATTTGGTTTCTTAACTAGTTTCTCAGCATCCTTTGCAAGAATGTTGGGGCATCACTGGCACCCGGAACCCGCTCTGCCAGTGGGCCGATTTGGGCTCGGCAATCAGAAACAAAAACAATGCCGTTAACGCCTAGCCCGAATGGTCTCCTGTGGGTTGGGCTCCGCTGGCCTCGTCTGGGGTCATCGTGGATAAGATGATCATCCCAATCTCCACCGAACTCCCTTCTGTTTTTGTCCCATTCCGCTTGTTGTCCTTCGCCATGCATTTTGGCTGGCCCTCAATTGAAGCTCGCAGCTTCACAACTGGGCCCCAAGTGATTGGAGGCAAAGGGCGCCCGCGCACTCAAACTCCCTGTGAACTCCGCGCCGAAGTCCCATGCGCGTACGCCGTCCCCAATCCCCCACAACTTTGCCCCCTCCCACGAGCCCATTCGGAGGCAGCGCCCGAATTCGGCGAACCGACAACTCCACGGCCCCGCTTTCGAGCCAAGGGGTTGCGGAAGGCACGGGCCCTCCAGCCGGCAGCTCAAAAGACACTCAAGCACTGCACGTCTCCGCACTTCTCCACCCCCAAGCGCCATCGGGCCAGTGGGAATGACACACCTGCGCAAGCCGCCACCGTCAGGCACAGCAGGGCCCATAGCTGCAGGGCCGCCGCGGCCGGCCGGCGCGCCGACGGCCCCATTTGGCCCGCTCCTGGGCGCTGGCCCTGGATGGGGTATGTTCACGATCCCCCTCGCCAGGTCACTCTGCCGCGATCGCTTGGGACCACGGTTGGGGCTTGAACCGGACCACAGGCCGGAGAGACGGCGGCACGGCGCTGTCCAAAGCCTCTCCTGTGGCGTCGCCCAAGGCGCGCCCTGGTCACTGCCTCTGGTTGGTGTGTTGGGGCAGCGACCCATTGGGATCGCGATGGGTGTCAACATTCGAATGCGATGAGGGTCGCGTCATGCACGCGCAATCCTGCGCACACTCAGCGCTGAGTGTGGCTGTCCGGAGCCTATATAACGGCACCGGGGCTTGGGCGAGGGGCTTGGGCACAGCAGCGGCGGCCGGCTGCGTCGAGTGGCGGCTTCCGGGGTCTGCCTTGCCGCTTGGCCTTCTCGCTCCGCCTCCTGCTGTGCGGAGTCCTCGCGAACGGGAGCCGAGGCCGCGCAGCGGGCCAGCGTGGTTGAGTCGGTTCCGCCGGGCTGTGGTCCGGTCTGGCCATTTCGCCCAATTCTTCCCCGACTTTTGCCTGTCGGGATTTTATTCAAGCTGGGTGCGACAGGGCAAGGCAGGGCAGCGCGGTGCCGTAACGGAGCATTCCGGAGCGATTTAAGTTCCTCTGCGGGTTTGGCGGGCGAAAATTGAGAGCGTGTGGGCTTATGGGATGGTGAGTGGCCCAGGGGCCGCACTCCCGCTGGCGGTTTTTGGAGCATTGACCTTTGCTCCTATCTGGGCATTCGCCAGATTCTAGAAATCTTATCACAGGCACTTCTCGAATCATACATGTTGGCTTGTGTTCATGGTTCCCACCCTTGGTTCTGTGGTTCCTTCGGCGTCGCACGGCCATGGGCTGGATCGGTGCCCACCCCACCGTGTTGGTTACTGCCCACTTCTTTCCTCCTTTTCTTTCAAGTTATAGCCTACAAGCAGGACTCCAGTTGCCACCCCCTTCCCAACAAAAATCTTTTGGGCCTTTGCCACCTCTCTTGTGCCACAAGAAGTGCAAGGGGATGACAAACCCCAAACATCGATCGCGGGCAAAGCTGCTGCTGTTCCGCTCGGAAACATATGCTCAGACTTCTACAACTGGGAAAAGAGAATCTGACAGCTGCCCTTGCAGAAGGGGATGTTGCCCACCTTTCTTGCGCTACAAGAAGTGCAAGGGGATGACAGCCCCTGAACATCGGCCGCGGGCAAAGCTGCTGCTGTTCCGCTTGGAAACATATGCTCAGACTTCTGCCACTGGGAAATGAGAATCTGACAGCTATGCTTGCGGAAGGGGATGTTGCCCACCTTTCTTGTGCCACAAGAAGTGCAAGGGGATGACAGCCCCTGAACATCGGCCGCGGGCAAAGCTGCTGCTGTTCCGCCCATAAACATACTCCAGACTTCTGCAGCTTGGGAAAGAGAGTCTGACAGCTACCCTTGTGGAACAGGATGATGCCCGAATTCTGACAAGGTTCCTTGCTGTTCATATGACGTTAAGAACGGGATGCACTTCTTCGCCGAGTGTTTGTGAGGTCCTTGCAGCACGCAGAAAACTGACAAAACTTTGAGTACAGAAGGGAAAAGCTCCATAGCCATCTGTTGCTACTCACATTGCATGCAATGGATGCATTCATTCCATCCTGTTGGGAAAGCAATCTTCAGTTCCCATTTCAGTGTGTTATTTCATCGAATTGTGAAGAGCGTGTGCCCTACAGCAAATGTGTAACAGCCCTTCCAACAATGAGCGCCGGGAGGATAAGATGAGAAGTGCCTTGGGGTAGAACTTTGACAGTGGGGCACCGGAGACGGTGTCGTTGATGAGGGCAAAGCCAGAAATGGGAGCAAGAAATGGGAATTAGAAATGAGGGCTTCTCTGGGCTGGAATAATGCCAGTCCGACATCCCCACAGTGGAAAGCTTTTTGCATGTTTGGATCCTGTCCATTTGCAATTATCGAATTACTTATTCAAGACAGCACGACAGCAGCTTCTTGTGGCTCTGCTGCATCCAAAAACACACAATAGCCACCATCTAGCGTTCCATGCGGACACCATGGAGGCAGAAAACCTGTGTTCCTACATTCTGTGTCTGCTGCTAGGCTGGCAAGAACGCAGAATCTTTGTGCCACCACCGCACACAGTCATTGTGATCTCCCATACTTGTGACTGATGCTGTTGGGCAGGATGAATCGCTTGCTTGACAGGCCTTATGCAGGCATGGGGGAATCACTTGCTTCAATTTTCTTTGTGAATTTTAGCACCCTTGCTTCACTGGAAGGAATGCACACAAGGATTTGGCCAACAACTCCACATTCGCTGACAAGACAGCATTGCTTGACTATTGTCAAGAACCTATTTTCCAAAGGCATGTGAGCAAAGCCACAATTTGCAACGTGAATTTCTCAGTCAAAAAGTTAACTAATGGTCTCCATCATTGCAGCCATGCCCACCCATGCACATACCTGATCTGCAGATTTTCTTGACCGAAAGATCGTCGCGGCTTTCCGTCATGTGCAGCCAACTTAGCCGCAAATGCCCTCACCAAAACCCATGAGCTGCCCCTCACAGGGTCCTATCAGTCCGCGTCGCTATTCTGTTGTATAATGGTATCTTCCCAGAACTTGCTAGATTTTTCATCAGAGAATGGCGATCGAGGGAGTGGCCTTTTGCAGGCTGGATTCTTACCGGCGCTGGAGCTTCCAGAGCTGGAGGTGCTGAAGAAGTATCTTCAGACGAAATGGTAATCACCTGAAATGGAAAGAAGCCATTTCAAGCGAATAATTTCGTCATTCAGATCTGCGTCCGTGCTGATACTGGGCATCGCCAATTCCAGCCCCCAATTTGAGTTTAGGCGTTCTATACATGTATTTTCTAGGCGACAAATTGGAAGTTGTGAACATGGCATCCAAGAAAATGTTGATGTCGACCGAATGCATGGACATTGTCTTGGATTGCGGCTCTTTGCGTCACTGCATCGTTCCGTTACATACACCTTGAAGAACTCAGAGCACGGGCAAGAAATGCAGCGAGAGGGAATGTACTCACAGAGCAGCACAACACACCATCTTTCGACTTATCGCAGTTCAATACCTATGTACGATATTGCAGTTGCCATCGCAATCCACCACTTTGGGGGGAGGACACTGATTTGAGTATGATACATGGTTGGCAACAAGAGCATGGATTAGCCCGTCTTGTGAAAATCTGAAACGTAAAAAGGACATCCACGACGTTCTGACGTTGCTCCACAGAGTAGTAGAGTATCGTTCATCTAGGCGAGTGCTCTTGCGGCGCGGGGTCGATGAGATCAGCTGGCAAAATGTCAAAAGGTCCCTGGTACAGAACATTTTAAGTAAATGAACTCCCTTCCATATGTTTTGCATTGATACCATGAACCAACTAAAGCACCCGAAAGCTACCCTCCAATTTACCTCTTGGACAATTTGCCGAATAATTGCACAGTCTGCATACATCGTCCAAAATCTTTAAATTTGCTGCAAGCACTTTTTCCACGGTCTGCTCCTCCCCACCCTTTCTTCTGCAGTGGTGCATACCAGGTTGTTATTTTAACCAGGATTTGCAGGCGAAGCCTTGAAAAACTATTTCACGTCATTGTCGTGACACCCGATCATCATATAATGACGATATGGGATGGGCGGTAGCATCGAGAGTCAGCTGCCAGGGGGGGTGCTGCAATAAATATACAGGAATGTATTGGTGTTGAGCATCCTCCATATTTCATGCCCATTGCACGAGTTCTCGCAAATTTTCAAATCCCGTCGCCCAGGCCGCAATTCGAAGGCAATGCCAATAATGTATCTTAAACAATTTCATGAATTTCTTGCTGTGCGGTGCAAATCTGAGATGCCGCTGTACAGGGGGGACATGGGCGGTTATGTGGCACCAAAAGTAACCTCTTGCTAAGCATCAACATCTCTTGGAGCACTTAGGCTTGTTCTTTAAGGTGCGAACACTCAATGAGCGGTGTGTATCGACAACGCAAATTTACTGGGTGCGCGTGAGTGCCTAATGCTCTACCCTGAAATCTCATTGGACAGCTGAGCAGCATAATGTGCTACAGATAGCGTGCCAAGCAAGAAAATTGGGCACTTCTGTGAGTCTTGCGCTATTGAGAGGGCATGACACAGGTACCCCTACTGTAGATGGTTCAATTGGCGGAGGCAACGAATTGACGTTGGGATCATGGGCACATGACGGGTGCATCAACTGTATCGCCCCTGGCTTGGGGCTCTGCAGATTTCAATCACGTTTCCCTGATGCGCCAGGAAAGGCAAGTGTAGATGGCTGTTCGTGCACCCCCTCGATATATGCTCTTACGCAATTTGACATACATCTCCAGGCCCAAATCCCGGGCTGGAAAATGCACGCACCGCGAGATATTGCAAAAGTATGATGTCCAATGAAAGCTCATAAATAGTGCCATGCTCCTCTCGGTGAACCCGGATTCATGCAGGTTGGGTTCACGGCGGCGAATGTTTATTGAACCTTTGTGATTGACAAGCCGATGGATGTGCCCCTCGATAGCATGTGCCTAGCGTTTGTGCGAGTAGGGTTGTTCACAACATCGGACGTGGAGTAGTTCTGCTCGCGTTGTTGTGTGGGAAACTCGTGTGCGGAAACCCATGAAGACTAACGGTTGCTTGTGTTCGTCGTGAGCATCGGCAGTCTGTGTCAGATTTCTGGTGTGCTTTCTGGTGGATCATGGCGGTTTGAACCTCTTTCTGCCTTGCATCGCCTATACTGCAATTACGTAATCATCGAGCGTCCTAGGCCTTCAACCCAGCCCCAGCACCTAGCGTCCATTTGGGGCTAAGGGTAGTGTCATTCCTAATGGAGCGGACAGGAGAGGCCCTGGTCAGGATCTCTGAGGTTTAAAACCTGGGCATTCCTCGACGATGCCTTGAGAAAATATTGCGCATGCTTGATATGCATACCCAGGACAAAGATAGTGAATTGCGTTCCTTTTGTTGCATTTCATTAACATAACGTCGTCGTTGATGACGGCTTATCCTCACAGTACCCGGAGGCCTGCTGACTTATCACGTCAGACTGCTAACAGACTTTGCCCCCATTTCTCAGATTCTCTTGTAGATCAGATGCTAGCCGCTTGTGGCTTTCGCTTGGGGCCTCAGCCCCCTTCGCATTCGGCATGGACGGAAAAGCCGATGTCTTCGCCGGGATTGCCGTGGGCACGCGCTGCTGCACCAAAGTACTATGTGGTGTAGTGATGATGCCGGCACCCCTCACTGGGTAGCACAGCAGCCGGCCCACTCGCGGGTGCCTGGCGGAGGTCGCGCGATTGGAATTGGCCTCCACGGCCTGAGTCTGACTTGGTCAGAATCCCAGCCTTCGGTTAAAAGGATGGTCCACTTTGTATATACACGTTCCCATCTGTGTCGCCCCTCGAAGGTGTACCCGTTGACGGACAGTACCCCCCGCTGCCCCTCCGGCCATAACCCCCACATTCGCCATACTGGCTAGCTCCGCCACCAATCAAATCCCCTGAACTCCCCACGAACCTCCTAGCCCATTCATTCACCCCAAATCTGGCACCTCTCCCGCGTTCCTACCTCTAAGCCACCCTACCTGGACCCGTCCGCCCGCCGGCGTTCCTAGGGTCCCTACCCATTACCTACCCCTCTCCCACCCACTCCGCGCAACTACCCGGAACCCTACTGTCCGACTTCCCTCACGCCCCTTCTAATTCCCCCTTGGTCCAAATGATCCCCCCATACTGCCCCAAATCGCCCCCGCGCACAGTAGTCCACATCATTTCCCTGATGTGGACTGCAATCCCACCCTGGGCGCCTTGCCATGTGCACACTGCTGTCCGGCAGGGCATGACTGTGTCAAGTCCCTATGTTGCCGGAAAAGTGCAGTGCACTCTGTATTTACGGAAAAATGTCGGGAAATGTCTGCGTTTGTTACGTAAGTTGGTGTCGGTGCCGATCGTTGGCATTTCGTGAAGATGCCCTGGATGGATGCCCGTCAGCTTCACTGCGGCGGTGATCGAGGGACGATGAAGGTTATGGGCACCCGCACGAATGTCCCTGCGCTTATTGCCCAGGCCGCGGCTCTCGCCGCGGCGTCTCCAGGCCGCTGGTTGCCGTTAGTTGTCCCGAGAGCGTTCCGGGTGGTGCAGCAGGTCCCTTGGCATCGACATCTTGGCGGCAGCTGATCCCGACCTTTCAGCGCCCGGCGCGGCTCTTGGGGTCCGACACTGTCGGCCCGGCATCTTGGCTGGGGGCTTGGGGGAGATCCGCTTCCCGTCGGCTATTGGTGAGCGAGCGACTCTTCCAATGGGTTCTGCGATTTTCGCCGATTGAAATAATTGCTGTTATGAAGGCATGGGTTGTGCACGGCGATTGCCGTGCAACCTGGCCGCGGCCAGGCCGCGGCTTGTCGCCCGGGCTTGCGCTCGGAGCACCCTGCGTGAGCCTCTGCAGCGCGGAAGAGGGCCTTGCTGCTGCCCAACGAGGGGTTTGTCCTTTGTATGAACTGCTCGTCTTTCTTGTGTAAAGACGATCTACACCTCCCGCGTAGATGCCGACGGACCACCGGCTGACGTGGAAATCCTCGCTCGCTGAATGTCGGCGAACCGTCGCGACCTGAGGGATTCGCGGCTGTCTGTGCACCGAGATGCTCTGAGGCTAGGCCGGGGCAGGCTCCGGCCGTGCCTGCGCACTGTGTGCAGGTTCACGCTGTGGTCGTTGTCACGCAGGGCAATGTCACTGGGGATGTTCAGCGCTTCACGACGGGGGGTGGCAAATTCGCTGCTGGATGCCGCGAGTGTGGCCGAAACTGTCCAGCTGACCGATTGTTCGCGCTGCCGGGCATTATGTCATGCCCCCAGCTGTACCACCGTTACTCTGCTGGGAGTAGACGATCTGCAGTTGCTTGTTCCTTCTTGGCTGTTCTGTATCTGACAAGCATGTGCACTGGCCCGGGCGCAGGCTGGCAGCATGATCACCCTGGATTCGCTGCCCTACCTGTTGTCTCCCGTGGCGGAGAAGGTTGAAAGATGGTCCCCAAGGAAATGCACATGGATGGATGTCTTCTTGCTGGCCCAGGTCGACCTTTGGTGGAAGAAGGCAACGTCGGGAGGAAAATGCCCGACAGAGAGGAAGGCTTGGCATGGGGCCAAACACATCGGGCTGGTCCGTGGAGAAACAAAGGTGGAGTACAACCGTGGCGACTGTGTATGGGTGGTCAAGCATAAGGAAGAGCGGCAAGAATTTAGGACGGGATCTCCAGAGAAGACTGCAGAATGGGTGCACATTCTTGAGCTGCGAGTGCAGGCGTGGTCTGACATGATGCAAGTGCTGCAGCTGGGGCAAGAGGAGACCGGAGAGGGGCAGAAGGGAGGTGCAGGAACAGAAATTTTCACCTCAGGGAATCTGCAGAGGGCCAAGCTTGCCGTGGATGGGGCTGGGGCGGCTGTCCGTGCCCTTCAGACAACTGCGCTGTTGAGTAAGGAGGTGGGAGGAGCTGTGCCATTTGTGGGTGCCGCCCTGCAGCTTCTGGGATTTGTGCTTGAAGTGGCCTCCCGTGAGAGGGAAGAGGTGGAGAGCATTGCGTCTGCGCACTCTCGACTGTTGGAGGTTGGCAGGCGAATGCTGCAGGGATTGTGGGATGCCTGTCAGCAAAAGGACGAAGGCTACATGGCTGTGCTTGAGGACTTGATGTTGTTCATTGAGAAGGCTGCAAGGGCACTGGAGCAGTTTGAGAGCACAGGGACCATCCGCAGGTTGACGGATGTCTTTTGGAAAAGCAGCTCAGGGCCGCGTTCAGTCTTGCAGGTCATTGAGGAGTGTGAACACCGTCTGAGCAGCATTCAAACAGACCGCACGCACAGGATGGTCAAACTTTTGGAAGGAGATAGGGAGCGTGTGGAAGGGAATGTCAAACGCGTGGAAGGCAAGGTCGATCGAATTCTGGAGCGCGTGAAGTCCCAATCAGGTCATTTGATATCCATTCCCAATGCTCCTGATGCAGTGGCCTTGGACGAAAAGGTGGCTGCCATAAGGGACAAGCTGCTCAAGGGTGACAGGAAGCATGTGGTGCTGCTGGGCATGGGCGGAAGTGGCA
Organism: Ostreobium quekettii; assembly: GCA_905146915.1. NCBI lineage: Eukaryota > Viridiplantae > Chlorophyta > Ulvophyceae > Bryopsidales > Ostreobiaceae > Ostreobium > Ostreobium quekettii. The sequence continues at coordinate 17,584 of CAJHUC010000848.1, read as the reverse complement.
AAACTACACTGGCAGAGGCAACAGTCAATGACCACCACATTCAGGCCAAGTTTGGGTCCAAGATACTGTTTATGACTGTTGGTCAAAGTCCGAAGATTGAAAACTACATGAAGAGGATACAGGATGCCTTTGTCGATGACAAGAAGAAGGTTATTTACCTCAGTGATGAAGATTTCAGGAGGAATCTGAGAGCTATCTTGAAGGACGAGTCTGTGCTTCTTGTGCTGGATGATGTCTGGGACAAGGGTGTTTTGAAGCACCTTGACGTCGTGTCGATGGGCAGCAGGGTGCTCATTACAACAAGGATTGCTGAAGTGGGCGATTGCGTCCAAGCCAGTGTGTATGATGTGCAACCTCTGAACTTTGAGGAAGGCCATGAGCTGTTCTGCAAGTGTGCTTTTGATGGCGGCAAACCATCAAGGTGGCAAGAACGACATGTGAGGGATATTGTTCAAGAGTGTGAGGGTCTTCCCCTTGCACTGGAAGTCATTGGCAGGGAAATGAGGACCTACAAGGAGGGTGGAAACCGTAGGCCAACTCGTTTCGAGAGGGAGAGATGGGCGACAATAGCCAAGGAGTTGAAAGGGCGCGGTGTTGGGCATTCAGAAGTGTTTGAACATGTCTTCTGCTTGAGCTTCGACAGCCTTGAGAAGCAGCACCAGTCAGTGTTGTTGGATTTGGCCATGTTACCCGAAGATCATTATGTGAGTGAGGCTGATGTGGTGGAGTGGCAGGTACGCTCTGGCACATGTGAGGATGAGCACAGCGCGCGAAAAGTGCTGAGGACCCTGGCAGGCAAGTCGCTGATCATACAGACAGGGGAGGAGCTCATGGACACTGCTGAGTTTCAATGTGGTGATGCCGTGCATTACCACCTGCATGATGTGATCCGCGACAATGCATTGAAGATGTTGGATCTGGCACCACTCGCAGGGCGAAACAGACTGGTGTCCTCACATTTGCTGGGCACTGCTGGCGTTGACAGGACATTCTCTTGCACCAAGTTTTCTGCCAGCCAGAGCCTGGACGATGACCAGGCTTGGCTCCTTGAGGCTCTGGACATGTCAATGTTGCAGATCTTGCTCCTGAGAAATGCCAGAATTGCCGAGTTGCCTGCCTCCATACTAGTCCCCTCGCTGGTTGTGCTGGACCTGTCATCTTCTGGTGTGACAAAGCTACCATCACAGATTGCGTGCCTCCAATCTGCCAAGTTGCTTCGAGTGGATGGTTGCGACATGTTGGAAGGTCTTCCAGAGGAAGTGGGCGCAATGAGCCAACTGGAGGTGCTGTCTATGAGGGATTGCATGAGTGTGTACAACCTTCCCAACTCCCTTTGGCAACTGTCAAATCTGACAAAACTTCTGCTGCCGAATTGCGGAATTATGCAGTTTTGTCCAGGGGAAGCACAGGTTTTACACAGGTTGTCGGTGCTGGACTTGGGCAACAATGGTGGATTGAAGCAGCTACCTCCCAGGTTGGGGGAGTTGACCAGTTTGACAGCTCTGAACTTGGGATATTGTTGGCGGTTGACTCATTTGCCAGCATCCCTTGGCTGCCTGGGGCAGCTGAAGGTGTTGTTTCTGCACGGATGCCACAGCCTTGCGGAAATCCCAGATTCGGTGACATTGTTGAGCAACCTAGAGGAACTGGATGCTCAGAGGTGTCGCAACCTGGCCTGCCTGCCTGGCGGTATTGCTGATGGCTGCCCAGAGCTGAGGTTTCTGTGGCTGCAAGGCAGCCAACTGGAGTTACCTGCATTTGTTGAGATGCTGGATTGTCTGGAGGTTTTGGGACTTCCTGAGGGCTGTGAGATTCCTGCTGAGCTTGCTGCACAGTTGTGTGCCAATGGGGTGGAGGTGGAGAGGGAGATGACAAGGGAATCGTGGCAAGAACGATATTTGAGGGCTATTGTTCAAGAGTGTAGGGGACTTCCCCTTGCACTGGAAGTCATGCGCAGGGAAGTGAGGACCTACAAGGAGGGTGGAAACCGTAGGCCTACTCGTTTCGAGAGGGAGTGATGGGCGACAATAGCCAAGGAGTTGAAAGGGCGCGGTATTGGCCATTCAGAAGTGTTTGACCGTGTCTTCTGCTTGAGCTTCAACAGCCTTGAGAAGCAGCACCAGTCAACGTTGTTGGACTTGGCCATGCTGCCCGAAGATCATTATGTGAGCGAGGCTGATGTGGTGGAGTGGCAGGTGCAATCTGGCACATGCGAGGATGAGCACAGCGCGCGAAAGGTGCTGAGGACCCTGACAGGCAAGTCGCTGATCATGCAGACAGGGGAAGAGCTCATGGACACTGCTGAGTTTTAGTTGGGTGATGCCATGCATTACCACCTGCATGATGTGATCCGCGACAATTCATTGAAGATGATGGATGTGGCACCACTCGCGGAGCGAAACAGACTGGTGTCCTCACATTTGCTGGGCACTGCTGGCGTTGACAGGACATTCTCCTGCACCAAGTTTTCTGCCAGCCGGAGCCTGGACGATGACCAGGCTTGGGGTCTTGAGGCTCTGGACATGTCAGTGTTGCAGATCTTGGTCCTGAGAAATGCCAGAATTGCGGAGTTGCCTGCCTCCATACTAGTCCCCTCGCTGGTTGTGCTGGACCTGTCATCTTCTGGTGTGACAAAGCTACCGCCACAGATTGTGTGCCTCCAATCTGCCAAGTTGCTTCGAGTGGATGGTTGCGACATGTTGGAAGGTCTTCCAGAGGAAGTGGGCACAATGAGCCAACTGGAGGTGCTGTCTATGAGGGATTGCAGGAGTGTGTACAACCTTCCCAACTCTCTTTGGCAACTGTCAAATCTGACAAAACTTCTGCTGCCGAATTGCGGAATTATGCAGTTTTGTCCAGGGGAAGCACAGGTTTTACACAGGTTGTCAGTGCTGGACTTGGGCAGCAATGGTGGATTGAAGCAGCTACCTCCCAGGTTGGGGGAGTTGACCAGTTTGACAGCTCTGTACTTGGGAAATTGTTGGCGGTTGACCCATTTGCCAGCATCCCTTGGCTGCCTGGAGCAGCTGGAGGTGTTGATTCTGCACGAATGCCATAGCCTCGCTGAAATCCCAGATTCGTTGACATTGTTGAGCAACCTAGAGGGACTGGATGCTCAAAGGTGCTGCAAACTGGCCCGCTTGCCAGGCGGTGTTGCTGATGGCTGCCCAGAGCTGAGGTTTCTGCGGCTGCAAGGCAGCCAACTGGAGTTGCCTGCATTTGTTGAGATGCTGGATTGTCTGGAGGTTTTGGGACTTCCTGAGGGCTGTGAGATTGCTGAGCTTGCTGCGCAGTTGTGTGCCAATGGGGTGGAGGTGGAGAGGGAGATGACAAGGGAATGCATGAACAGATTGCTAATGGTGAGTCACAGGCCAGGCTGCATTTCAGCTGTCACAGTTGAATAGTGATTTAATAAAAACAACTATACAATGTTGGTAGTGAATGCTGACGTGAATAGACAAGGAAATCGCCACAGTGGATAGAGCGCTGCCACAAGAAATATTGACCCAAACTGCCTCACCTTGTTGCAGTTACATGGGAATTCATTTGCCCCAAGCGATATGAATTGTTGGCGTGCAGGATCGCACACCTGTCTTGGGTTGTAGCACAAATGTGTGCTACAACCTAGCCTTGTGCTGCTGAAACTGCACACCCAGTTCAAGGGGCACTGGAGGTTTTCGTGTCATTTATGCACGACCTTCACGTCCCAGTTTCTTGTCCTGTTTGTGGCATTGAAATGTATATCACTTTTGCAATGAAGCACTCCAGGGTGGCACGATGAAGTGAGACTGGGGTGGCAACATTGCATCAGCCTGCATCAGCTGGAGAGCAAAAATACCTGCTGTGGGAATTTTGTCGACGTGATTGAAATGTGCTCAAATCATGGTGACATGGGACCAAATTCGCATTGCATCCTGCCATCTGCCATCATGGCTTGTCATGGCAATCTTCTTGGATGGCAAGGCAGTGGCCTGTGAGACATTTTGATGGGCCGCAGTTTGAAAAGATGCCTGCAAGCACACAGATTGAGGCCCACAGAGGAGGGACAGACTCCACAGCCGGCAATGGCTACGGCTATGGCTGTGCCAAGGAGAAATGCATTGCAGCTATGTACCTTTTGTCCTTGTCCCATTTTTGCATCGCTTTGGAAACCTGCCGCTCCAGGCCACGTTCTAATGCCCCGCATTTTGTTTCTGTCTAGTGTTTTCTGCTTTGGGTGGATGGTGTGTGATGTGGAATTGTTCCTTTAAGTGAATTCATTGTCTTGCACAGTATCACAGATGCAATATTATTACTAGATGAAACCTATGCATTCCAATAACAGCCGGTGTGGGTTTGCAGTTATTCTGTTTTTAGGGTTATCCAAAGGTTGTGCATCGAAAATAGTTCTGCGATAACAATGGACTTTGAAACAAACCACTGCTGTATTCAGCAGCCTGTCTGAGGAAAAAGTGGTGTTAATGGCATGCAGTTTGCAGTTGAAAGCCCTTGCTGAATATATCACTTGTGTGCTGCAGCTCGGGGACACACCTCTGCATTGGGCAGCTGCGCACGGCCTTATAGATATGGCAGAATTCAGCCTGAGGGAATTGGAGGTGGACGTACAAGACCAGGTACAACCCTGGCTCTTAATCATTCGCAGACTGTACATTTTTATCGGATGTTGCTATCCCTCTCTGGATTTTGGCACGTTATCCCAGCAGAGTGGTGAAACACTAATAATGGACTGGACTTTTCGCTAAGCTGTGGCTGTCAACCCATCTTTCCCTTTTTTCACAAGATTACATCACAGGTGCCAAACTCCTCCTAACACCAGATAAGCACGCCTTGTGCCACCTAACAAGAGAGTGCCCGTATTTCAGCCATCCAGTGAGTGCCCGATCGATCACTTGGTGCGCAGGGGGGCAGGACGCCACTGCATTACGCAGCAGAAGGTGGCCAAACGGCGATGGCAGAGATGCTTCTTGGACGAGGGGCGTCGCTCGAAGGAGTTGACTGGGTGAGCACCTGGACAATGCTGCTCCCACAAACTCACAACTTTTCGCCTATGCGTGTGACGACCAGTTGATGCGTGGACGCATTTGTTGGAACGAATTCCTGTCATGTAAAATCTATGGATTGGAGTATTCGAACTGCTTTTATGCATTAATCAGCATCGGCGGTATGGCTTGATCTGGCAGCCTGTGCACTGCATTGGAGGATTTTTAGGCTGCCTAGTGTTTATGGTTAAGGATCACAACTCTTGCATATTTCAGCCATCCAGTGAGTGCCCAATCGATCACTCGGTGCGCAGGGGGGCATCACGCCACTGCATTACGCAGCAATGGGTGGCCATACAGCAGCGGCAGAGATGCTTCTTGGACGAGGGGCGTCGCTCGAAGGAGGTGACCAGGTGAGCACCTGGCCAATGCTGCTCCCACAAACTCACAACTTTTCGCCTATGCGTGTGACGACCAGTTGGAGCATGGACGCATTTGTTGGAATGAATTCCCGTCATGTAAAATCTACGGATTGGAATTTCCGAATTGCCCTTATGCATTAATCGGCATCAGTGGTATGGCTTGATCTGGCAGCCTGTGCACTGCATTGGAGGATGTTTAGGCTACCTAGTGTTTTTGGTTAAGGATCACAACTCTTGCATATTTCAGCCATCCAATGAGTACCCGATCGATCACTTGGTGCGCAGTACAGCAGGACGTCACTGCATCACACAGCAGCAAATGGCCACACGGCAATGGCAGAGATGCTTCTTGGACGAGGGGCGTCGCTCGAAGGAGGTGACGGGGTGAGCACCTGGCCAATGCTGCTTCCACAAACTCACAACTTTCCTCCTATGCGTGTGACGACCAGTTGGAGCATGGACGCATTTGTTGGAATGAATTCCTGTCACGTAAATTCAGTGGACTGGAATTTCCGAATTGCCCTTATGCATCAATCGGCATCAGTGGTATGGCTTGATCTGGCAGCCTGTGCACTGCATTGGAGGATGTTTAGGCTGCCTAGTTTTTCTGGTAAAGGATCGCAACTCTTGCATATTTCAGCCATCAAATGAGTACCCGATTGATCACTTGGTGCGCAGGGGGGCATCACGCCACTGCATTACGCAGCAGAAGGTGGCCAAACGGCAACGGCAGAGATGCTTCTTGGACGAGGGGCGTCGCTCGAAGGAGTTGACGGGGTGAGCACCTGGCCAATGCTGCTCCCACAAACTCACAACTTTTCGCCTATGCGTGTGACGACCAGTTGGAGCATGGACGCATTTGTTGGAATGAATTCCCGTCACGTAGAATGTACGGATCGGAATTTCCGAATTGCCCTTATGCATTAATCGGCATCAGTGGTATGGCTTGATCTGGCGGCTTGTGCACTGCATTGGAGGATGTTTAGGCTGCCTAGTGTTTTTGGTTAAGGATCACAACTCTTGCATATTTCAGCCATCCAGTGAGTGCCCGATCGATCACCTGGTGCGCAGTTCGGCATGACGCCACTGCACTTCGCAGCACAAGGTGGCCACACGGCAACGGCAGAGATGCTTCTTGGACGAAGGGCGTCGCTCGAAGGAGTTGACTGGGTGAGCACCTGGCCAATGCTGCTCCCACAAACTCACAACTTTTTGCCTATGCGTGTGACGACCAGTTGGAGCATGGACGCATTTGTTGGAATGAATTCCCGTCACGTAGAATGTACGGATAGGAATTTCCGAATTGCCCTTATGCATTAATCAGCATCAGTGGTATGGCTTGATCTGGCAGCCTGTGCACTGCATTGGAGGATGTTTAGGCTGCCTAGTGTTTGTGGTTAAGGATCACAACTCTTGCATATTTCAGCCATCCAGTGAGTGCCCGATCGATCACCTGGTGCGCAGTTCGGCATGACGCCACTGCACTTCGCAGCACAAGGTGGCCACACGGCAACGGCAGAGATGCTTCTTGGACGAGGGGCGTCGCTCGAAGGAGGTGACCAGGTGAGCACCTGGCCAATGCTGCTCCCACAAACTCACAACTTTTTGCCTATGCGTGTGACGACCAGTTGGAGCATGGACGCATTTGTTGGAATGAATTCCCGTCACGTAGAATGTACGGATAGGAATTTCCGAATTGCCCTTATGCATTAATCAGCATCAGTGGTATGGCTTGATCTGGCAGCCTGTGCACTGCATTGGAGGATGTTTAGGCTGCCTAGTGTTTGTGGTTAAGGATCACAACTCTTGCATATTTCAGCCATCCAGTGAGTGCCCGATCGATCACCTGGTGCGCAGTTCGGCATGACGCCACTGCACTTCGCAGCACAAGGTGGCCACACGGCAACGGCAGAGATGCTTCTTGGACGAGGGGCGTCGCTCGAAGGAGGTGACCAGGTGAGCACCTGGCCAATGCTGCTCCCACAAACTCACAACAAGAAGTGTCGGGAACTGTTTGAATTGTTGCGTTTGCATTCCACAGAACAAGAGTGACACGTCACTGCTTGCCTAAGCCCGTGGTGGCATTGAGTGCGTGTACTGCTGTCAACTGAGTTGATGACGTAGTTCTATCCAATCTTTGTAGCGACCAGCCACTCCTTGTTGTGCGCATGGTCGAGTTGGTGCGTTTATTACTTAATGGCACTGGATATTCTCACGCATGATGGCACGTGGTCGGCGCCAATCTGTTTGTGTCTGCCTTATCTTCTAGATGTCGACAGTAGTTGCAATGGCACGCTAATCCCGAGTTTGTGTCCCATGCACAGGAAGGAAACACGCCGCTGCTGCTCGCTGCCCATTGGCGTGAGGGTGCTGTCCTGGAGAAGCTTTTGACTGCCGGTGCAGACTTCAACCACAGGAACAAGGTGCTGTGCCTGCTGATATTTTGGCCTTGTGTGTCCTCGTCAAGTGAAATCGAAATCATGGCACTGTATCAGTTTCCTCTCGTTCCCTTGTTCTGGGGTTTGTTCATAATCTTTCAGCGTAATGGTGGTCAACTGGAGTATTGGGGAAGTCTATAAACCACAAGCTCGGACGTGCTGCTCGATAAGTCAGCTGGCCGTGCAGGTCCAGTTCGCTGCTTGCTAGATTTGTTAATTGTTGTGTATTAATTTGTTATTTTGCTTTGCCATCATCGGCTCCACTGATGCGTGTCGGATGCCCGGCTTTGCATTGACAATTCTTGGTTTACGAACAAAGTGCAGCAGAATGGCGTGCTGTCCTCGCCATCTGATGTGTCGGCATCAAAAGATGCATGCAAAAGATTGCATTCTCTGTTGTCAACCTGACCATCTGTTGAGGTGTCGTTGCGAATTGAAATTATTGTCATATTATTGCTCTTCAACAATTGCAAATTGCGCTTTGTGTGCTGCCAATGCTGGAATTGATTTGGAATGAATGCCTTACAATTTTCCTACGCGTTTCATGATTAGGCTGGCAAGAGCGCGCTGCAGCTGGACGCTGAATGCCTTCCTTGTGGGATCACAAGCAAAGTGTTGCTGGCCTGTTGCGGCGTCATGGAGCGAAGGAGTAAAGTAGACGGGCCCTCATGGCAATGGATGCAAGCTGAAGTTTTTCCTCAGGGTGGCATTCTCCATGGCTTTGCATGGCTCCATTAGATCTCACCTTCCGCACCTTGCACGTTTTGGGACGCAGCGGGTTCGGTGCGCCTTGGCTCAAGAGCACAGATTGGCGATATACGCTCGATGTTTGGCGTTGCCCCAAGCGTCGAATTCCCATGGCAATTCTTCCCCAGGATGTCTTGTACAAGAGCCGCCGCGTGGTTTGTGGCCAAGGCGCTGGCGCGTGTCCTGTACGTGACGTCGGCGCAGTCTTGCTGACGTTGGGTTCACGAAATTTTTCGAAATTGCGAATTGCGAAATGCGAAAGGCAGGCTTCTCCGAAGCGCTGTCTTCTGAGGGGCGAGGGCACCGGCATGCAGCTGTGTTTGGCTGGCGTCCATGTTCGCCAGGTGGTGTCGTCTGAGCCAGAGTGTCTGGTGATTGCTGGAGCTTCACTTAAACGTCTGGGGCTGATGCGTTGCAAGCCATAATGGCCACAATTGTGGCGATTCCGTGCATGGAAGCCTTGGTCCTCACCGGCGCTCTATATGAAGCGATAGCCTCGGACAGTGGGCGACAGGCGGGAACTGAGCATGGAGTCTCGTGGGCTTAACTACAAGCGTTAGGGACTGGTTGCTGTTCTTGAGGATGGGACTGGGCAGTGCGGGTGCTGGATGTTGTTTGCGCACTTGTGTGCTGTTGCGGGTGTGATCGGAAGTGTATCCTGCGCTGTACGCCATGGGTTCACATGTGTGGTTCTGGATTTGCGAAGGATCCGTAATCTCCTTCGCAGTGGCTCAAGTTCTTCGCATACAAAGTTCAGGCAGTCGATGCAAATACAGTAGGGGTACCTATAAGCAGCTGCGCAGCTGCTATCGGCATGCCGATAATGATCCATCACATGAGACTTTTCATAACTTGTTTCATCGTAAAAGTATATTGGCAATTATGCTGGCCGTCTGATCATTTTACACAATCTCTTAGCGTTATTGACCTCGATCCCTGCCCACCTGTCTCGCCGGCACTTGATTCTAAGCGCACGGAGTTCCAAATAGCGTCTTCTGCAATGAGCGGAAGGGAGCGACCTGGTCAGAATTTCCGAGCTTAAGTGCTTGGGCACTCCTCGACCATGCATCGGGAGAAAGTTGACTACCCTGGATACACATATTCAGGGCAAGACACATTGTTCTGGATTTGAGTGCCATACCCTGGATATGCATCATTATGGCCTCCATTGAGGTTTGTCTGCTTTGGGTGCTGTTTGCACGCTGGTGGCAAAGAACACCGAAACGGGCGCACTGGTGCCCATTTCACACCGTTCTCATTCAGAGATTGCAAAATTGTTGAAAAACGTCTCAACACCTTGTTGGCCAGCGATCTTCTGAATCTTAAACTCACTGGTGCTGCCATCCGCGCCCACTTTGGCATGAAGCAAACACATCAAAGTTGAACATTGGATATCCCATAATAGTCAGGAAACTTGCAAGCAAAATTATGCTTTTATGTGTGTGACCTGCCGCCTGGCAGTCTGCCACAGTCCGCCTGGCGGTCTGCTGCATAATGTTTGCCTTTGTGCTTGCCTAACAGGCATGGAAGCACCACCAGGAAGTGCAACGCAGCCACAGCATAATTCTTTGCTACGCTCCACTTGGCGAAAAATCTCCCAAGTTTACGATTTACAAAAAAATGTTGGTAAGTCAAGGACTGCCACGACACCGCTCATCACCACATCCCAATGCTGACACAGACTGAGCAGCTTCGCCGCCGTGGACTGCGTGCCACCAAAGCACCACTGCCATGGGCAAACCGAACTGCGGGTCTGGCTGAAGATAGACAGGTCCGAACCCGCCTGCACCCGAAGGATGGCTGTCAAACCGACACGTCATCCAAAACATATGTGCATGAAAGCCCGCAGTGGGGAGGCCCCTCCGCGGGGCGGCCAGGCAGTTCGTGCATACAATTACTGGCTGCACTAAATCGGTGACTGCTTGCACCAACTGCCTCCAAAACTTTTATAACCTAAAATTTGAACCCTAAAACCTAAACCTAAACCTGCCCTAACCCTAACCGTAACCCTAGAACTCACCCTGAAACTAAACCTAACCCTAAAACTGAAGTTGGGACACAGTGTGCACGTGACTTGGTGCAAGCAGTCACCGATTTGGTGCAGGCAGTAATATTATTTCGGCAGCCCGCCTCCCCCGCCGATTGCGCGGAACTGCCTGCATCAATGCCCAGGAGATCGGCGCTTGGGGCCATGGCGCCTGAGGCGCCAGCCTCCCCGGCTCCCCTTCCGGACAATAAGGGTGGTGATGCCGCCGGGGAGCGGACCCATGATCGAGAATCTGGGCAAGTCCGTAGCTTTCGCCTCGGATGGCAAGGAGGTCCGCGAACAGGTGAGGCGTGCCATCGCGCAACTCCGCACGATCCCCTGTCGCTCAGCGTCGTCGATGTGCTTTCAGCGTTGATGGCCGGCGCCCACGTAGCAGGAGGACAATGTCGATAATGAGCGCAACATGGGGAGTGCCAGACGGTTCATCGTCGACTCGTTCGACGGAGTGAGCCAGCCCCACCCTCGACGAGCGAGGTACAGCGATACTGTGCTCCACGGCCGTCTGTCCCGCCTCCTGACGGTCGTCGCCTGGGGCTACGTCTTCCTCACGTGCTTCCAGCTGCCCGAGTGGTGCACGCTGCCCGTCAGTTCCACGGGCCTGCAGGGATTGAGCCATGGCCATGCATGGTGCAAGGTTGCCAAGGGCCCCTACCCGACCATCAACCCCCCCTTCGTGTCGCGCTCCACCGGCGTGATCCTGGAGCTGTGCATCCAGTCCGCCCTCGTCTTCGGCCTGTATCTGCGCTGGAGAGCCCACGGGCGGCAGCTGTACGGCGACAAGTTGCGGGTCGCCTAGGCGACGCTGCTGCGCCTGTCCTTCGTGGACTTCGCGCGGGCCTGTGCGACGCCCGCCGCGTGGTTCCATTTGGCGTCATTCATCGGATGGCCGTCGTTGCGGTGAGGGTCGTGTACAGCATGATGGCTGCCTTTGGCTGCGTGTACACGTGGACATGTGCTTCTCCTTTTCGTCTTCGTGGATTTCTTCGCATGGAGCGACTGCACTTTGTTCGTCGACCAACACATGGAGTTCGAGAAAGATTTCATCTTCCTGAACATGTGGGAGGCGATGATCAAGCTCGTGGTGTCTCACCGCAAGCAACTCCCCCTGGGTAGCGCTGTACTACGCCTCCTTCGCCATGCTGGTGTCGTTCTTCGGGCTTACCACGATCACCGCTATCACCTACAGGGATGCAAGTCCAGCAGGGAGCGCGAGCGGCTAACAAGGCTGGGGCGCCGGCAAGCAAACCTGAAGGAGGCGCTCAGGCTGTTGGCAAACAGGGAAAACAGAAGCAGGATCGATGTTGAGAGGATCAAGGAGGTGTTCTGCGACACGAGCAACAAGTCGAGGTTCTCTCCCTTGAAGCAAGACCTCGAGCATATGAGCTTGGGCTGCGCGCAGTTCTTGCTTGATGCGGCTGATGTTGACGACGACAGCTTGTTGGACGAGTCAGAGTTTTGGGCGCTGTGTGGTGTGCTGAGGGTGAGCTCACCGACGCGACTTCTGCTCAGGCTGCGATGGTGCGGACCATTCTGTAGAGTCGTAAATGTTCGCAGCAATCAAAGCCTCGCGCATTTCGAGGTGGAGGCACTGCCTGCTTCTTTACACGAGCTCTTTGACCTGTGAATTCTAATGCCGTGTGAATTTTTATGCCTCGCGGAATTTCGCATACCCAAGCGCACCCTAGGGAACTTGGGGAGCGAGCGGCACTTTGGTATTTGGTATGGCCCATTAGCATGGACCATGATATTCGCTATAGCGCAGAATCGCTTTCGGCTTGTGATCAGCGCGCGCAGCCGCCATGGTCTATATACCATTGTATCTCCTTTTCATCAGTGTCACTTCCAAGAAACAACTATAAGAAACAAAATTGAATGCATAGATGCAGATGCCTTGCTGTTGACTGGCGCATCCTGCCCGACTGGCTCTCCAGTGGTTGCCTGGTCGAACAGTGGTGTAAACATGGATCGCTATGGCAGCAAATCTGATATCTGTTCATCACTTCCGAAGGTTTGCTTAGTGAGCATCAGGTCATTGGGAGCCTCGAAGCCGCAATTCACCCAGTCGCAATAACGACGGTTTCCGCGGGCCTGCCACTTTGTGTGCACCGAGCGTTTCGAGCTGATCGTCGATTTTGCATTAGGGAAAAGGGGCCCAAATAACACATGTACAAATGTGTACAAAGTTTACGGTTTTGTGTTATTTTTGTGTTCTTAGGGTGCAGGACTTTGATGAAATGTGTTTTGTGGGTGTTCTAAAAAGTGTTGTTTGGTCTTTTTTTCCTTGTGTTGTGCGCATTCTGAACGCCATGCTTCTGGCACAGGAGACCTACCGGCCCCTGGGCTTCCGCGCTCCGACCTACAATGACAGCGGCCCTCGCCGACGCAGTGCAGAAGTTGCTCGTCTTCTTCTTTGTGTGCGAAATGGTCGCCAGGGTCGTGGAACAGGGCGTTTGGGGCTAAGCCTAGGGGTGCTCAACAAAAGCGAGTTCATCATCAACGCCAACCTACGCCAAACTACTGCCAGCATCTCCAACTTGGGTAGATGGATCCAATTGCTCCGCCCCCTGTGAGCCTCAAGGTCTCTTGACAGAATTCAGGGCTTCAAAGAGATCGGGGCCACATTCGGCTGTATGCTGGTCCCGGCCTGGCGCCTCTTCAAGGCGCTGTTACCCATCATGCTCTTGTGGTCAACGCCGGGATGCACATTTTCGGCGGGCGGATCAATCGCGATTATTACAGCAAGTTCTACGACATATTGAAGGGAAAGACTCTCGATTTCGCCTTCCTCGACCACATCTACGATTTCATAACCCTCAGCTTTAATGGCCTATGGAGCGGCTGCACCACCCTGCTGGTTATGCTTGTGGCGAACATATGGGAGGTGATGGCGGAGGGATACGTGGCCGTCACCAGCCGTTGGGCTTCGCTTGTACTTCGTAGCATTCCACGTTCAGGGGATGTTGCTCGCCCTCAACATCCTGGCATACCTCATCATCGGCACTGTCAGTGAGGTCCACATCAGACCTGATACTGAAACGAGAAGGGCATGATGGAGGCTATGTACTACCGATGGGAGTTCATACATGATGCCCTCGAGATTCCGAACAGGTATTCCGCATCCCGCTGCAATGTAGGGAGAATCAGATGCCATCTCTGGAATTGCGCACAACTGCAGACTGTCTTGTCATGAAAGCATGCACGCTGTGCGGAGAAGCGCATTGTTTGCCGACAAGTTTCACAGCTGATGTGTTCGGATTGGCGTTAATTTCCTTGTTGCGGTTTGCCGCAATGGCAGCCATCATATTTTTTGTTTCTCTGCTTGCTCCCATGAATTTTGTCGGGATTTCGATATCCACGGCCAACAGTTTGAAATGGTATCCGCACTTGGAGGGGCGTGCGTTGCCAGGTCCTTGTGTTTCCTGTGGCCAGGTTGCTGAAGTTCAATTCCATTCTTCTGAGGTCACAAGTTGTGGCTCCCAATTCGCCTTGGTCATCCCCATTTAAATGGCTATCGCGCTATAGAAGCACGGTCTCATCGCCACTAGGACACTGGCGGTGACCATTTCTTGTCCCTTTTGCAAACACGATGCTCAACCAAGTCCACAGCGTGAGGTGTCGCAGCAGGATGGAATTGTGAATGAAAAACCCATCGCGCGGGGACGTGGAGGCACGCGACACACGCCAAACGGCGCCGGTGCAGCCGAAACCCCTTTCCGTTTTGATATGCTACGCTTTCTAATGGGCGTGCCAGCGGCCTTTCATGTTACAGCGGGATACATCGAGGCAGGCACCAATAAGGGAATTGGTTTTGGATCCCAATACTCTTCCAGAGGTCCATCCCGCCAGTGCGACCGCCACTCTGGGTGGACTGGCCGAGGGCAGCCGATTTCAGCTTGCAGGTCTTGTGCGAGTTCCAAGTGGCGTCACGTACTTGTCTTGTAAGGCGAGATAGGCAACGCGAATGACCAGCTGGTGTGTGCTCATCAAGTGCTCGTGGCTGCATATTTAAGGCAGTCACAGGGCGAATCTGATGACCGTTTGCAGACACGTTTGCAGAAGACCACCCTTCCAGGACGAATCTGGTTTTCCGTATGGGCACATCTGGCTCGCCGCTTGCAAAGAAATGGGATATCCTGTACCCACCTGAATAACATTTTCCACAATATTTGCTCAGAACATGTTCGACCCAGCCAAGCCATCCCAAGCCCGGACCTTAGTCAGCCTCCCTCTGTGGCTGAACGACCATTATTGCGGTGAGTCGTTCGAGTTCTGGGGTGCTTTGCGTCCAATGTGGTAGATTGAAATCTCAATTGCTGAGTTGCTATGGCGGAACTATCCTTAACTGTGCCGCGCAACCTCCTCACCCTGCCCCCATAGGTGGGCCGTCCAGGAGCGGGGACGGACTAGGAACGGGGACGGACCGGAGTCCGTCCCCGTCCTTGGGCCGGACAGATTTGGGACGGATTTGGGACGGATTTGGGACGGATTTGGGACGGATTTGGGACGGATTTGGGACGGATTTGGGACGGACTGGAACGGACTGGAACGGACTGGAACGGGTCCGTTCTTGACCCTGGAACGGACCCAGGAACGGGTCCGTTCCTGGGACAGGAACGGTGTCCGTTCCCGTCCCAGGAACGGACCCGTCCCTGGGACGGGAACGGACACCATTGCCGTTCCCGTTCCGACCAACTTTGGACGGGCCCACCTCTGCATGCCCCTCCTCACCTTCACCATCCCCACCAGCCAGCATCCCACGCACTCAGCACCTCTCGTCAGTTCCAGTCCTGTTATGGCTAGCTTCGCCATTGGCCATGCTGTTACTGATATAATTGATCGGGATTGGTCCAGCAGATGGCTGCTGATTGCGTAGCACAGCACCAAAGTCATCAAAAATTCAAATTTTTGGCACGGGAAGTCTCAAATGTGGGCGGACAGTGACAACAAGTACGCTCAGAAACTGCCAATGAGAAGTACATGAGGTGCAGACGAAGCCCAATACGTTTTCTGGGTGAACCCCATGCTCGAAATGCTTGAAAATGGCATAACTGGTAACTTGATTCTCGCAGCTGTTTTGCGACGGGGGTCTCCTCAGAAGCACGGGTGTTGTAGCAGGAACCATGTGGGCAAATTACAAAAGAAAATACTGTATAATGAAAAAACTTACACCAATTTCACGGAAGAAGAATCGCCCCAGCGTTCCAGGGGCTCACCAAGACCACTGTGCCCAACAGGAGCACCTCGTTCGCTTCCAGAATACACCAGCCTTCAAAGACTGCAATCAAGCCAAAACAACAGCGAAACGAAAGAATTGACATCTCCCACAAATTCCCTGCTTGGCGCCCCCGCCTGTGTCAACAACTACCTAGATCGCCAAGCAGTAGTCCGACCTTCCCTCGACCCTCCTGCACCGGCACGCGCACCTGCAGTCCTCCTCCCTCTCTCCCGCGCCCACCTCGCTGCAGTCGCACTTGCAGGAGCACTGCCTGCAGCCATCCACCGCCATCTCTTCCCCCGCCACCACCCCCCGCCCCCTTACGGCCCCTTGAGACCCGACCAATGGTCTTTGAGATCCACCCACGGGCTCTTGGCGCCCACCCACGGGCTCTTGACGCCCACCAACGGGCCCCTGAGGCCCAATCAAGGGTCCTTGGGGCGCGCTCACGGCTAGTGCGGGTCCCAGGGGTCTGGGCGGGGCTCCCTGGCCCGGCCGCGTGGCGATCCAGTACAGCACGTTGACCCGCGTGCTGCCCAGGTCGAAGCTTTCCAGGGTGGATGCCTCTTTCCAGGCAGCCTCCCTGTCTATGATGGCGTGCGCCATGACAATGTACCCGCGCCACCAATCGGACAGCGGCGGGTTCCGGCCGGCCCAGCGCTGCGGCCACCACGTGATAGTCCTCTCCGTGTCCAACAACACCTCTGTGAGCGGCGTGAACGGCAAGTACTGTATGCAGTGTATGTACTCCACATTGAGGCCGAACCACGTGGAGTAGTCCACCCGCGTGGACCACAAAATGCCCACAATCTTGGTTGCCGAGAAGGGGGCAGGATAGATTGCGGAGGAGCTGGGGATGTGCCAGTATTTCTGGGCGGCCGCCAGCTCCATGGACATGAGTATTCGTCCCCAGTCCCCTAGCTGCTTGTCTTCCATGGCGGATCCCAAAAGGTATAGAGCGTAGTAGGCGTTCACGGCCTCGGATGAGGACTCCTGGTTGCGCCCCGCGTCGAAGACCCACAGGCCGCCCGCCCAGCTGTGGGCCAGGTAGAAGTCGAAGTGGCGGGCGAAGGGATAGTAGCGGTCGGCGCGGTTGGGGTTGGCGTAGTCGCGGACCAGCTCCAGGACTTTCTGGCGGTGGGAGTCCAGCCAGCGCTTGTCCTCCTTGGCGATGACGGCCGCCGCGTAGGTCAGGTACCCGTACTGCAAACACCAGACACCGATAATTTCACTGAGCGTGCAAGAGAAAAGGCCCAACCTCAGGGGACGTCCCCGGGGACGGCGGGGACGTCCCCGGGGACGGCGGGGACGTCCCCGGGGACGCCCCTGAAAGGGGAGGGGAGGGGGGGGGGCGTCCCCAGCATCCGTCCCCAGCTCGCACACCGATACCATCCCCAGCGTCCCCAAACACCCACGTCCCCGGGCGTCCCCAGAATCCGTCGCCGCCCCATGGCGCAATGACGTCCCCAGCATCCCCAATTGGAGGGGGGTGGGGTGGCGGGCGCCCCCGCATCTCCTGCTGTCCCCGCCCCTCACCGGGCCTAAGGGAACACGGGCCTCACTGGAGGGGAGGGGGCGGGCTGCCCCCGCCCCTCGCCCCTCAATGCCCCTCGGGCCGTTGTGGGCCTCAAAGGCCCCCCAATTGGAGGGGGAGGGGGGGGTGTAGGCGGGCGTCCCCGCGTCCCCGCGTCCCCGCATCCCCACAGGGCCTATGGGCCTAACGGGGCCCCCAATTG